>NSDO01000489.1:0-51282 GCA_002286825.1 Lagenidium giganteum | reverse complement strand
TTGAAGATGATCCAGAACACGGAGAAGTACAGGCCCTTGGTCTCCTTCGTTGGGTACGCCATGCACATCTGACCTTGCGCCGTCCACAGCAAACCAGCAGCCATGCCGAGCAAACCACACGCCAAGTAGTAGAAGGTGCGCGCGCCACTGCCGTACGTCGTGGTCGACTTGTCAGGATCACTTGGGTCGAGGACTACGGTCTTGTTGTGTTCCATGACCAAGAGCGACGCCGCGTAGAGCACATATCCCCACGTGCCGATGAACAACGTGTACTTGGGTCCCAAGACGTTGACGAGACCACCGGCGACAAGACCGAAGACGGAGAACAACCCGTACAAGATACTGGTACCGTTGTAGGCGATCGTTGGGTCAGCAATGCCACTGGCGACGGACGTGAGCGCATTGAAGAGACCGGGACAGCAGAAGCATGTGAATGCGATGATAAGCACCTGCGACATCGCCGTGGGCTGCGCGAGGAAGCTTGCGAGGCCCATTGTTGAAGCGAGCAGAGACGGAAGTCAACGAAAAGCGCTACGGTTGCTGGTCGGAGGCGAGTGGCACTCGAGGAGGAAAACTGGGAATGAGCTGAGCCGTCAATAGCCGAAAGCGCGAGCGCGTTCGTCCGCCTCCAAGGCCAGCCCTGCACTCGTGCGCGCGCCGTCTGTGCGTGACAGGCACGAAATGGTCGCGGCCAGCTGGCTCGGAAGGAGCCACACGGAGCATACACACAATGAGCAACAGCTGGTGCCAGCAGCATGGGCTGGCCAGTCAGCTGCAACAAGCAACAACGCTGACGCAGTGGACGTGGTGGTGGTTCGGGCTCGGAGATGGCAGCGTGTCCCAGCTGGCAGCGCTTTTCATTTAAACTGGGATCGCCTCCCACCAAGCGTCTGGTGCATGGTGGTGCTGCGGTGCGCGACACAATAATGACGCGTCATTCTCATCTGCCACCCCAACACTGGATATTCTATGAATCGCCCTCTATCCGTCAGACCAGCTTGCACGACGACGCTGCATGACCAACTACTCGCAAACCTTGTGTTGAGTCGGTCTGCGAGCGCACTTCGTCGATCATCATCAAGCATCCGCCACGCTGGTGCAACGGATCCACAAAACGATGCGAGGGGTCCTTGCATCATTTCGTGTGTTCACGCTGGCGCGTTGGAGTTTGGTTTTGTAACATACAAGCAGCAAGTCTAATCTCCTCCTGAACACAAATACCCCGTCGTGGTAAAAGGGGGAATTGTCCTGGTTCAACCTGCCAGCGTCTGAAGCGCAATTCGGCGAAGTTGAAGTTGCCCGTGTGGTCCACAGCACCGCCCAGAGTTTTTTGCTGGAAACAAGCGCAGCAAGCGATCCCTCGTCAATGCACGGAGCATGACGCAGTTGGCGGGATGGATTGCGGCTGGCGACCATCCAGCTACGGCAATCACGAGCAATGCAATGGTGCAGCCGCGGTGTCCCAGACAGGTTGCTTGGGGCTGGGTGGCAGCGAATGTGTTGGATGGATGTTTTGAAAGAACCCATCGTGTTGAATTGATTACGGTGGTCGGGTTCGTCAGCGAGCGTGATGGTAGCGATGAGTGCAATGAGAGTGACCACGCGTTCTGTGTTGTATTAAAATGCTTGTTACTGGTTTCTAAGTGCTCGTTGCTAGAGTGGTTACGGAAGATTTACGTATTAGGATTGGTGGATCTGCGAAGGTGACATGGCTGGGGCAACTTGTGGCACGTCCATGTTGCCTTACCGACAACTACATCGAGGCGTGTCCACGGAAAGCTGTCTGATGTGGCGTGGGAATTGAAACTCTGTTACCCTACTGGTTGATGGGCCCCTGAGTATCCGCAACTACATGGCGGAGGGTGAGGATCGAGGCAGCCAGGGTTACGATCTCGCAGAATCGCCGGGCAAGAATAACGGACTAGCTTGCAGACGATTGACAGGATGTGATCGTCGACTGAGACGATAGCTTTATTGTGCAATAGATTGTACTGATCGTTGTTTGATGTGGTTGTCGTTGGTGGTGGTGGTACAGTATGACCCAGATAACTGAGACTTCGCTGATTGATTTGACAATCGCATCCCTAGTGATCAGGCATGGTTTGCCTGTTGCCTCCGCGATTTATTCCACGACGTACATTTACAACAACACAGAACGCGTGGTCACTCTCATTGCACTCATCGCTACCATCACGCTCGCTGACGAACCCGACCACCGTAATCAATTCAACACGATGGGTTCTTTCAAAACATCCATCCAACACATTCGCTGCCACCCAGCCCCAAGCAACCTGTCTGGGACACCGCGGCTGCACCATTGCATTGCTCGTGATTGCCGTAGCTGGATGGTCGCCAGCCGCAATCCATCCCGCCAACTGCGTCATGCTCCGTGCATTGACGAGGGATCGCTTGCTGCGCTTGTTTCCAGCAAAAAACTCTGGGCGGTGCTGTGGACCACACGGGCAACTTCAACTTCGCCGAATTGCGCTTCAGACGCTGGCAGGTTGAACCAGGACAATTCCCCCTTTTACCACGACGGGGTATTTGTGTTCAGGAGGAGATTAGACTTGCTGCTTGTATGTTACAAAACCAAACTCCAACGCGCCAGCGTGAACACACGAAATGATGCAAGGACCCCTCGCATCGTTTTGTGGATCCGTTGCACCAGCGTGGCGGATGCTTGATGATGATCGACGAAGTGCGCTCGCAGACCGACTCAACACAAGGTTTGCGAGTAGTTGGTCATGCAGCGTCGTCGTGCAAGCTGGTCTGACGGATAGAGGGCGATTCATAGAATATCCAGTGTTGGGGTGGCAGATGAGAATGACGCGTCATTATTGTGTCGCGCACCGCAGCACCACCATGCACCAGACGCTTGGTGGGAGGCGATCCCAGTTTACATGAAAAGCGCTGCCAGCTGGGACACGCTGCCATCTCCGAGCCCGAACCACCACCACGTCCACTGCGTCAGCGTTGTTGCTTGTTGCAGCTGACTGGCCAGCCCATGCTGCTGGCACCAGCTGTTGCTCATTGTGTGTATGCTCCGTGTGGCTCCTTCCGAGCCAGCTGGCCGCGACCATTTCGTGCCTGTCACGCACAGACGGCGCGCGCACGAGTGCAGGGCTGGCCTTGAAGGCGGACGAACGCGCTCGCGCTTTCGGCTATTGACGGCTCAGCTCATTCCCAGTTTTCCTCCTCGAGTGCCACTCGCCTCCGACCAGCAACCGTAGCGCTTTTCGTTGACTTCCGTCTCTGCTCGCTTCAACAATGGGCCTCGCAAGCTTCCTCGCGCAGCCCACGGCGATGTCGCAGGTGCTTATCATCGCATTCACATGCTTCTGCTGTCCCGGTCTCTTCAATGCGCTCACGTCCGTCGCCAGTGGCATTGCTGACCCAACGATCGCCTACAACGGTACCAGTATCTTGTACGGGTTGTTCTCCGTCTTCGGTCTTGTCGCCGGTGGTCTCGTCAACGTCTTGGGACCCAAGTACACGTTGTTCATCGGCACGTGGGGATATGTGCTCTACGCGGCGTCGCTCTTGGTCATGGAACACAACAAGACCGTAGTCCTCGACCCAAGTGATCCTGACAAGTCGACCACGACGTACGGCAGTGGCGCGCGCACCTTCTACTACTTGGCGTGTGGTTTGCTCGGCATGGCTGCTGGTTTGCTGTGGACGGCGCAAGGTCAGATGTGCATGGCGTACCCAACGAAGGAGACCAAGGGCCTGTACTTCTCCGTGTTCTGGATCATCTTCAACCTCGGTGCTACCATCGGTGGTGTGATCACGTTCGCCACCAACTACAACTCGAGTGCATCGGGTGCTGGTACAGGTACCTACGTGGCATTCCTGATCGTGATGTCGCTCGGCGCGTGTCTGGCGTTGCTTCTCGCCAAGCCAGAGAACGTCAAGCGTAACGATGGCTCTTTGGTGAAGGTGGAGGCTCTGCCAGACTGGAAGGAAGAAGCGATCGAGATCTTCAAGGTGTTCCTGGACCCAAAGATGTTGCTGCTCTTCCCATTGTTCGCCTACTCCAACTGGTTCTATACCTACCACGCGTACTACAACGTCGGCATGTTCAACACGCGCTCGGGTGGCTTCGGCAGCATTTTCTACTGGGGTGCTCAAATGCTTGGCGCGTACTTGATCGGCAAGTACCTCGACTCGAAGGGCTCGTCGCGTCGCACTCGCGCGTTCTCGTCGCTGTTCCTTCTGTTTGTGCTCACGTCGGCGATGTGGGCTTTCGGTCTGTGGGCCAAGCTCGCGTATGACATTCCACGTCCAGCACACGACAAGTACGACTTCAAGCAGGGCCGCTACTGGGCACCATTCATCCTTTACTTCTACTACGGTTTCAACGATGCGATCTGCCAGGTCTGGTCGTACTGGTTGATGGGCCAGATGAGCGACGACATCAGTGTGCTCGGTCGTTATGCCGGTTACTACAAGGCTGTGCAGTCAGCAATGGCGGCGGTGTCGTGGAAGATTGGCGCCGTGGATGTCGACCCGGTGACGCAGATCGTGATCAACTGGGTGTTGTCCATTGTTGGCATCTGTGGTGCGTTCATCTCTATCCGCAACTACATGGCGGAGGGTGAGGATCGAGGCAGCCAGGGTTACGATCTCGCAGAATCGCCGGGCAAGAAGAACGTGGACTAGCTTGCAGATGATTGACAGGATGATCGTTGACTGAGACGATAGCTTTTATTGTGCTATAGATTGTACTTGTTGTTGTTTGTTGTTAGTTGTCATTGTTTGTGGTGTGATCGTTTAGGCTGGTGCCTGATACCGGGTGAGCCGACAGCAACTTGGCTTTAAAAACGAAGCCAGTCAATGAGACGGATAGCCGCTTGCGAACACATTTGCTTGATTGGTACTAGTATTAATTAATGTTTGGTCGGCGCCGCGTCACGGATTGCGTGAAGTGCATGGAAAGATCATGAGCCCAGAGCTAAACTGTGGCATTTCTAGCTTGTACTAGCCTGAGGGACTAACACGATGAGTTTTCCTTCATCGGATACTGCGATGCTGCTCCCATTCTTGCCTGTGAGATCTGCTGAATATCGACGAAAATGAAGATGTGTGTGAACCTGCCCTGATCAACCCATTGGAGAAGCATTTCGCTATCATCAAGCACAGCACGCAGAAAGCAACGAGTGCATCCGTCGACTATCGAGGACCCACGGCAGTTGGTACTAACGTGGTACGAGGAAGGTCGGTGGTACGTGCAATGACAGCCAACACGCGCAAGAAATTGTAGTCGCGTCACACACTGCCACTTTCATCACGTGGTCTTAGAATCTCACCGCGTCGGTACGCTGCAGTAGCATGTGGCGCAAGCCAAGTTAGATGCCGCTAGTCGTGTCTAGGTAATAGGAGTGTATGGATGATTTGCGGCAAAACTTGGTCATACTGTGGTGAACAAACAGACTGGTGCTGCTCCAGTTGTCGTCGGGCTCGACGACAGTTTTTACAGAACTACGTCACATACTGCGACGTAGTTCTGCAAAACCTCGTGACTTAATAATAGTCACGCCCACCCATGCAATACCGGTATCAAGTCTACGTCTGCTCCCCGCACAGTCTCACGGTCAGATGTGAGACTCACGTGTCCATGAGGTTGCGTGTCGGGCAGTCCATGTTGCAGCAAGGGAACGAGGCGACTCCTCCGCATTTCTCGCCATCAATGATGCGCAACGTGTGCACTTATCATAAGTAGCCCATCACCAGTCGGTGCTCATCCTGGGTGACCCCCGGTTGTGCGACCTCCGAAGCACTCCATCGTACCAGCAGCAAAGGAACCCACTGGGTTCAGGAGCAGAAGCCTGGTTGAAATTGCTCTTGAAAGTTTTAAATTGAAACAGTCCCGAGCGGTGGATGTGCAGGGACACAAATCTGCCGATGGGGGATTTACTGCCTGGGCATCCAGCTGCAATGCGCTCCAGCGGCTCAACTCCCATCTTCCTGGCTCGTTCGATCGAGAGCTGGACCAGAAACTCTTGTGGACCAGCATCGTCACCCTGCGTCCCTTGGAAGACTCCCAACTTGGGAGTCATGGTCCCAAGCCGGAGCGCGGCTTCAGCCGTGGACCCAACTGCCATCTATTTCGCGCCCACTCATAATGCTCGCGGAGGAGTCTGAGATGGTGATGACCTTCACAGCAGCAATGTTGCATTGCATTGCGCGTCCTCGCATTGCCATTCACCACTCGTGCACAGTCTGCTGTTCAGCCCCACCATCTCTTGCCATGGAGTCATCGCATTGACGAGCGCTCGCGTCACGGACCCTCGTTGGTTGCAGCTGCGCCCGTTGTGAGCTTGTTCTCCGGTTGTGCCGGGTGGTGCTGGAGACCCAAAAGGCAACTTCAACTTCGAAGGTTGCGATTCAGGTGTTGGCGGATCGAATCATGACTATTACCCTAGTTACCACGTCCAGGTATTTGCCACCAAGAGGAAATTATACTGCATTTTTGTAATGCCGTCCCAGTTGCATGCAACCCAATCCCTCATGACGATGCTGCGAGAAATGGATGGCTGGTGTGGAAATTACCTCCAAGACTTAATATATCCATGATCGATGCGAATGCACAAGGCGATCAATTTTCCAAGCGCATGGACTCGAATCCCTTTTCCTGCAAGCATCATGTGGGAGGTGCCTCGCATGATCAACGCGATTGCTGCCCACAGCGCAATGTGTCGGCGAAAGCTTCCACGTTGCAAGCTCCAATTGTTGCGTTTGGCCGAGAATCGACTGGTGCAAATCCAGATGCGATCTGGTTCGACTTAGCTGGTGCGAGTGACACGTCACTGTCTGTCTGTCGAGCACCGGAGCGCGCACCACGTGCCTCCTGAACCTGACCCGCGTCCATGGGCTTGCAGTTGTTGGCTGGGACATGCTCAAGTTCAAGCCCAGCCCCACGTCCCCTTCATCAGCAACGTTTGTCTTTGCAGCTGGTTGGGCCAACTGTTGTGCACCTGTCAGCGCTTGCACCAGGTTACAAACGTTTACAGTGAATTCGATTTCACAGGTTATTGCCCACAAACACTCATGGAGTGCTGGCCAGCTGGGCGCATCCACATCGTGCCTGTCACGCACAGGCGGCGCCAGGGTGGCTGCCACCCGCACCCGACCACACCCTGTGGCACACCAGCTCGGGCCTCGGAGACTCATTCTCGGATTTCCTCAAAGACTGCAAGGCACGTCCAGTAACTGATCGAAGGTCACTTCTTCCTCACCAGTTCCAGATCGCCCGCTTCCTGCGTCACCATGAGCCTCGCGAACTTCCTCGCGCAGCCCACTGCGATTTCGCAGGTGCTCATCATTGCCTTCACGTGCTTCTGCTGCCCCGGCCTCTATAACGCGCTCACGTCCGTCGCCAGTGGCATTGCGGATCCGTCGATTGCCTACAACGGTACCAGTATCCTCTATGGCTTCTTCGCCGTGTTCGGCCTTGTGGCCGGTGGTCTCGTCAATGTGATCGGCCCCAAGTACACGTTGTTCATCGGCACGTGGGGATATGTGCTCTACTCGGTGTCGCTCTTGGTCATGGACCACAACAAGACCGTCCTCAAGGACCCATCCGATCCAACGAAGACCCTCTCAACCACCTACGGGTCCGGTGCGCGCGCCTTCTACTACGTGGCGTGCGGTTTGCTGGGCATGGCCGCCGGTTTGCTGTGGACGGCGCAAGGTCAGATGTGCATGGCGTACCCAACGAAGGAGACCAAGGGCCTGTACTTCTCCGTGTTCTGGATCATCTTCAACCTCGGTGCTACAATCGGTGGTGTGATCACGTTCGCGACCAACTATAACTCAAGTGCGTCAGGCGCCACCACTGGTACCTACGTGGCATTCCTGATCCTGATGTCGCTCGGCGCGTGCATGTCCCTCTTCCTTGCCAAGCCAGAGAACGTCAAGCGTAACGATGGCTCTTTGGTGAAGGTGGAGGCCCTTCCGGACTGGAAGAAGGAAGCTGTTGAGATCCTCAAGGTGTTCCTGGACCCAAAGATGTTGCTGCTCTTCCCATTGTTCGCCTACTCCAACTGGTTCTACACCTACCACACGGACTACAACGTCGGCATGTTCAACACGCGCTCGGGTGGCTTCGGCAGTATTTTCTACTGGGGTGCTCAAATGCTTGGCGCGTACTTGATCGGCAAGTACCTCGACTCGAAGGGCTCGTCGCGTCGCAGTCGCGCGCTCTCGTCGCTGTTCCTTCTCTTTGTGCTCACTTCAGTGATGTGGGGCTTCGGTCTGTGGGCCCAGCTCTCGTACGACATTCCTCGTAAGGACAAGTACGACTTCAAGCAGGGCCGCTACTGGGCACCATTCATCCTTTACTTCTACTACGGTTTCAACGATGCGATCTGCCAGGTCTGGTCGTACTGGCTGATGGGTCAGATGAGTGATGATCTCGCCGTGCTCGGTCGCTACGCTGGCTACTACAAGGCTGTGCAGTCAGCAATGGCAGCGGTGTCGTGGAAGATCGGTGCTGAGAAGGTTGACCCAGTGACTCAGGTTGTGATCAACTGGGTGCTGTCGATTATTGGTATTATCGGTGCGTACATCTCCATCCGCTTCTACATGACGGAGAAGGAAGAGGAAGGTGACGAATATGGCCTCGCGGAATCGCCAAAGAAGACCCTCGAGTAATCATTGTTGCTTTGTAGCATTATTCAGCGGAACTCTTTAAAAAGAGAGAGTATGTATGCGCATCAGTGTGTAGCGTTTTGACCTACTGCTATTCTTCATGGTCGCAGTCTAACTTCATGCTGAGATTCTTCATGTCCACAAGCCAACTTGCTTGATGCAGCACCATGATATACACACCATCAGTTGGTTGGTCCTCGGCAAGAAACGTCGTCAACTTGTGACGGTCATTCATTCTCGTGCTACCATGACGAAAATTTTTTCATCGTCGTCGCCCAACACGCACCGTTTCCTCATGCTTCCTCATTTCACCACTTCATCCATCGATGGATGCACACACACAGCGGTATGGTGGCATTCCTCCGCCGTGGTTGCTTCACGTCCACCGCAAAATTCAAGCCATCTCATGAACCTGTCTGCAATCTCCATCACCTGTCACAGCGTGCAATCCAGCAAGATCTTACTTCGAGCGTTGCAGTTTCAGTTCTAGCCCTCATAACCCCAATGATTAAACCAGTCCACATCGTCGTTCTTACGCACTCCCCCCACCAATTTGTCGCTTTTGTTGCGCTGTTACCCTCAATTCATCTCTGAATTGCCCGCACACAAGGCGTGGTCTGCTCGACCGTCATCGGTGATCAAATCGGTCGAAGGATCGATCGGGTAAGCGTCAGGGTCAGGGTCGTGGCATGGGGAACGAAGCGAGTCGCGCCACGCTCGAGGCGAGTCCGCGCCAGGGCCATGGCGGCTTCTCGTCGCCGCGCGGCACGCCCAATGATGTGCGCCGCTCCCAGAGCTTCACGTCCAGCACATCGACGTCGCCTGCATCGACGCCGGGATCGGCCGGCACGCCGCACATGGTCAACGTCGGCGCCACGCATCTGCATGCGCACCCGTACGCCAACCCGAAGCTGGACAAGACGATCCAGCGCATGGACAAAGCCATTCGCAAGCGCGTGCGCGGAGGCATCACGTACAACATGAAGCTGCTCATCCGCGGCGACCATGGCACGGGCAAGACGTCGCTGTTCCACCGCCTCAAAGGCGAGCCTATTCCGACCGAGCACTCGCCGACGCCGCAGATCCAGAGCGCCACCATCAACTGGAACCTGCGCGCCAACTCGGAAGAAAGCGTGCGCTGCGAGGTCTGGGACGTCGTGGACCGAGGCTTCAACCCGGAGGACGAGCCCGCTGGAGCGAGCGAGGACGCCAATGGCGGCGACGGCGCCACTAGCAATCCGTTCTCGCTGGTCACGCCACAGAACAGCGCGAGCCTCATGGCTAGCAGTGCTGCGACGACGTCGATGATCGGCAACGGCAATGTCGCCAATGGCACGCACATGGTCGCGACCGTCGACGCGTCCACGGTGGACGTGTACCACGAAGCGCACGGCGTCATCTTCCTCCTGGATGTGACCAAGTGGCAGAGCCTTGAGTACGTGCGCCAGCAGCTGGAGAAGGTGCCGCAGCACATCCCGACGCTCGTGCTCGGCAACTTTCGCGACTGTGGCAACCAGCGCAAGATTTTTAAGGAAGACATTGAAGAATTGCTGTACGGCACGTCGACTCGATTGGCGCACGTCAAGGCTCAACTGCGCCGGCCGCATGAGTTGCTGTACTTTGAGTGCTCGCT
Source organism: Lagenidium giganteum (assembly GCA_002286825.1). Lineage (NCBI taxonomy): Eukaryota > Oomycota > Peronosporomycetes > Pythiales > Pythiaceae > Lagenidium > Lagenidium giganteum. The sequence continues at coordinate 40,997 of NSDO01000489.1, read as the reverse complement.
GCTGAACTGCTACGGTCTCAAGTCGCTGCACCAGTACTTTGGCATTCCGTTCCTGCAGCTCAAACTCAACACGTTGCGTCAGCAGATGCGCATCTTGGAAGGCGAGTTCGCGCATTTGAAGCACGATTTGCAAGCCAAGATCAGCGAACAGCGCTACAATGACTACATCGACCATATCAAGAACACGGGCTCCGATATTCGCACGGGACGAAGACCGCAGCGACAGACGTCCAACGCGGATCAACACCCACAGCAGGCACAGAGCGATTTGTCGCGGACGAGTTCGAATGAGTCGATGAATGGACGCACCAAGCTGGAGCGTGGGTACAGCAATACCAGCACCAGCAGTGACGTCGTCGTCGCCGAACAGCCGCATAGTAGTGCTGCTGCTGAGGCGGATCAGAACAATTGCCAGCAAGAACCACAGCTATTGCAGAAACAGCAGGACCTGGAGGACTTGCCACAACGAAGCAGCAGTGCAGTGATTCAGGCTGCTGTCCCTCTTAAGATCGCACACGCAGAAGAGAACGTCACTCCGTCATCACCACCGCCAATCGAAGAAGCGGAGTCATTGCCATCAACAATACCCGTGACACAAAAGACCACCGAGGAGCTGCCTGCTGCAGTTGAGGAGAAGAAGTCTGAAAAGAAAGTCAAATCACCAAGAAACGAACCGATGAACTTGGAGGACTTCCTCGTGCCCAAGCAGCGAAATAGTGATTTGGATCACTTTTACTCCGACGAAGAAAGTGATGAAGAGAACGATGATGTGGTGATTACACCAGCAGTGACTGCTAGCAAGTCCCACAAACAGAAATTCTTGGATTCAGATTCATCTTCTGACGAAGGAAGTGGACGGCGACGCAATCAACGACCAGGATTCCAACGCCGACACGTTGTGCAAGCGAAGCAATCAGCAACGACAACGATCGCACCTAGTCCGCCACCTTCTCCTCCGCGTCGTGTAGATGACAATGCGGCTGACGCAGCGGAGAAACTTGGAGATGAAGAAAAACCTCCAAGCACATCGCCATCCTCATCCTCAAGTCCGAGAAAGCGAGTTGTGGTGTCGCGAACGGAGAAACAGGCGAAACAAGCAAATGTCGTTAGTCAGGACGAATGGGCAGGTGTGTCTCCAGTGACGCCAGAAGTACAAAATGCAGAGACAGCGGAAGCTGTCGTGCCGCCTCCAGCGACACTGACGGAAAAGAACCTGCAGCCATTGCAAGATACTGCAAGCGCTAACAATGACGATGAATTCAAGAACATCGATGATGCAGTTGATATCGTTGAAGAAAAGGAGGTAGTCAGTGAAGTCGATGACGCGCCACTTCCAACGGAGAGCAATTCCTCAGGACTTGAGCAACCAAAAGCAGACATCCCTGCGTCCAACGAAGAGGCTCTTCCCGAAGAATATTCTGGAGACCACAGCGCTCAAGAGTTCGACCGTGACACGATGACAGCCACACCTCCGGTGGACACAACTGACGTGGTTGCGCTAGAAAGCGCTCTGGAGGGTTCACGAAGCGACAGCGACAAACGGAGCGTGGCCAGTGACGACCATGCGATGGATGCCTCCGATGCTTCTCCTGCAAAGGAAGATGTAGGCATTGAAGACATCCAGGATCATTCTCGCAATGTTGAGGCAACTCCACAGGAACTGGAGCCAGAATCAGTGATCGAGACAGACGTCGACATCGATGGTGGCAGAGTTGATGCTGCGGAAAGTGCCGATGTGCCGGTCAGCCCGCAGTCACCTCGTGGCGGAAAGCTCAGTCTTTCCCCTTTCAGGAAGATTGACGGCCAACCGAAGCCTCTCTCACCTTTGTTTGCCAAGCCAAACGATGGGGACAAGTACAGTCACAGCGACGACAGTCTTGATGCATTAAGCCCACGTCGTCTATCACCTGTTCATGTCAAGCACATAGGCTCGCAGCGAAAACACACTGTCCTTATGAGCGATGATGATGATGATGATGATGATGATGATGAGACGAATGCGGCAGCTCCCTCAATGACCAAGCATGCACCAAGAGCACCGGCGCCAAGTGCCTTCTCCTCAGGCGTCAAGGAAAGCACCAGTCAATCGACCGGATCACCGTCCTTCGTTCCCGTTCAATCTGGTTTGGAAGACTTTTTGAACGACAGCGACAGCGGGTCGGAAAAGGAGGCGCCAAAGCGTCCAGCCTCACCCAAGCGCCCTGCAGCTCCCGCTCGCAGACACATGATCGCGGATAGTGATGACGACGATGACGACAACGATGCAGCTGCCGAACGATTTGCACAGTATGACAGGCGTCCCAAGGCAAGAAAGGTATCTCGAAAGCAACTAAAGGCTCAGTTCCAGCTTGGAGCACCCGAAAAGTCCAGCAACGAGGCTGCATCGTCGGTGGCAACGGTTTTCGACGTGACGCAGTCGTCGTCTACGACCAGCTCAAGCGTGCTCGAAGCCATCCAAAAAGCCCAGGAAGCGGCACTACGGATGATGGAGCAAGAGATTCCTGCGCCTTCGATGACGAGATCCGCCGGTGCGGTATCCGACGTCACTGATGCTGATACTCCCGGTGGTAAGAAGAAGAAGAGCAAGAAGAAGAGTTCCAAAGACTGCAGCGGCGACACGACAACCAAGACCAAGAAGAAGAAGAAATCGCGTCCCGATGTGTTCATCGGTGACGACGAAGACTGAACATGCAAGGTTGGAAACGTGGACGGGTTTTGGTGTGCGATAGACGGTTAGATTTTGCAGTGACATGGGTGAGGTAGGGAACGTAGAGGACAGTCACAAACAAGTGTGCGCCTGCCACGTCCTGGTGTGTTTCTATCCGACTACTAGCTGGCCATCATACCGCCGTCTACTAGCACGTTCACTCCGTGGACGTATCGGGTCTCGTCCGAGACCAGGAACAAGACAGCGTTGGCGACGTCAGCAGCCTTGCCTGGGGCTTGAGCAGGAATGCGGTTGTTCATCGCTGGCGGTACGCAGTCTTCCTTGTTGGTCGAGTCGTCGATGAATCCTGGCGCCACAGCGTTGCACACAATACCACTGCCAGCATATTCAACAGCGATTTGACGTGTGAGCTGCACTGCCACCGATTTGGCCACGCCGAACGTGAACTGGCCCTTGCGCGCAATCATGCCGCCGTAGACGGACGATACGTTCACGATGCGTCCTCGAATGGCTTGGTTGTCTTGCTGCAACATCTGCTGCACCGCGCGCTTGCAGCTCAAGAACACGGCCTTGGCCGACACACCCATGGCCACGTCCCATTGCTGTGTGTCCACGTCCACGAACGACGTGGCTGCCGTTGCCACCTTGTCGCTAGTTGTCACTGGGATGCAGTTGACGACAAAGTCAATGCGTCCGTGGTCAGCTGCAACCTTGGCATACGCCGCATCAACGAACGCCCAGTCGTGCAGGTCCCCTTCGGCCACGTGGATCGGCTGGATCTGTGCTTCTGAGCTCGCAAAAGTTGTCGAGCGCTGCGTTTTGTGGCCCAGCACGGCAAGCTTCGCGCCTTCTTTGGCCAGTCGCAGCGCAATGAGCTCTCCGAGTCCTGTGTTGCCGCCCACAACGACACCGACGCGGTCCTTCAGGCGTTCGCCCGCGATTGCACTGGTCTGTCAACATCGACTCAACCATCAATCCACGTGCCCATATAACAGCGCTGCACAGGACGCAGTGGCATACCACGGACTCGACGGCCTTGGCTGCTTTGGCAGCATTTTGCTCGTCATTGTCTTTGAGCGCTTTGGCGATTTCCTGGAACGCGTACGTGACAGTGAGGACGACGGCCCTCATTCCGAGGCCGTGGCATGGCGTACCTGCGGCGTCAGCCCTTTCTTCTCGAGGAAGGCCAGGCGCTCCGACAGCGGCGTGTCCTGCACGCGCGGGTGCTGTAGGAAGCGCACGCCCTGGGCCACGAGGTCGTCGCGGATCGCCATCTCCACCGCGCTTGTGGGTGTTCCGTTGACGCCACGGACCCGCTTCCAAGTGGCGTCTGATTGGCTCAAAATCGTATTTTCTACGAGATGATTGGTAGAAATGAGTGCGCCTTGGCCGCTCCCCGTCAAGTCCCCGCTTCGGTTCTTCGAGATGCGACTTCGCGCTGTGTGCATCAACATGACGCCACCAGCCGTCAATAACATGGCTGATTGGTCCATGACTACGCATTGCTTACCTCATAGCGCCGTAATTGCTTAAAATGCGTGGGGTAGACCTTGAGCGTGGGGTGTTTGGAACTCACGAGATGCAGCGCGTCGTCTAGCGTCATGCCTTTCTTGCCCACTAGGTACGCCATGGCAAACGCAGGCGCGAGCGACTTGCCCGTTGCGCAATGCACGAACGCTCGGCCGCCCACGGAGTCGGCGACTTCGATGAACTGGTTGACGGCTTCAAACTGCGGGGAGATCTTTTCGTCGGGCGTGTCGAGCAGGTTGAGCTTGATGTAAATGAACTGGCCTTCAAAGTAGTTGCGCGACTTGAAATCGAGATTGCAAATGTGCGTGATGCCAATCGAGTAGATGTCGTTGTGCGTGGACGCGTTGCGCTCGTCGCCCAGCCACAGCGCTGGCAAGATCGAATGCGGAGGCAGCCGAATGACGTCGCTGCGGAAGTACTTCTTGAACATCACTAGCATCTTGTGCTGCACAGTTTCCTTGCGGTTGTTGGACATTTTGATGCGGTGCTGCGCGCCTTCGACCATTGTGCGCTGGTCCGGGTTCTTCTCCTCAACGCCACCAGCGATGGTCGACGCGCCCTTGACGTACACGGCTTTGGGCGGCGACGGCGACATGTTCTCGCACGCTCGCGCGGCCACAAGCGAGGGCACACGTCGCGACGGCCAACGTGCTGCGACCGACAAGGGCAGAGCGCTGGTTCGCCGACCCCCCAGCTGCGCGTTTGCACTCTGTCGACCGACGGACGGGGTTGTTCTTGTCTTTGGCTGAGCTGCTGGTTGGGGCTGGGCAGAGCTTTCAGCGCCGCGGTGTCACACCGCACGCGGCGTCGGCATTCGCCGCCTCCATCATCAGATGGCTTCCTGATCTGTTGCTCGCTCAAAACAGCTCGTCGTCGCCGAAATAGCGCTTGAGGACGAAGGTGGGGTGGGTCACACGGCCGATCACGCGCACACGTCGCAGCTAGTTGAAGTGGAGCTGTAAGGATGGATCATGTCGTGCTGCTGCGGCGTCCTTTGCTTTGCGATCGTTTGAGCTCGTTCCACGTGAAGAAGTTCCAGTCCTTGTCCATCGTCGTAGCGACTGATGAGACGCCAAACAGCATGAGCTAGACATAATGGATACGCGAACGTTAGCGGAGATGACATGTACGGGGCACCACCACCCATGCGAGAACTCACCTCGAACTTAGCGAGTTGGAGACGGAACGCCTGGTTGGGCTGCACATTCTTGCGCTTGCGGCGGACGAGGTTGTACGCATCGATTAGTCGCATCTTTTTGTCGATCATGAGGTAGGCGACGAGCAGCGACGGTGATCGTGAGATTCCTGGAGACGGAGCAAAAGGATATTAGACTCAACCACCACCACGAGCATAGGTTTGTCGATGAATTGGCCTTGCCTGAGATGCAATGGATGAGCACACGACCACGCAGGCGCTCAATGCGGCGGATGAATTTGGCCACTGGTTGGAAGTGCGGGATCAGATCTTCTTCCATCGAGTCCTGGAGATTGAGCTTGAGGTAGATGAACTCTCCCTCGAACTTGTTGGGCACCTGCGACGCACAGTTAATGATGTGCGTCACCCCGGACTGGAACAGATAATTGTGGTCGTGCGCATGCGTCGAGCCACCGAGAATGACATGGTCGAGAATCACTGAGGGCTGGTGCAGATACCACGGGTTGCCCAGCATTTCATTCATGTAGCTCAGCAAGCGCGTCTTGATCGACTTTTCTCTCATCTGAGCCTCGCGAATGCTCCACTACCGTACAATACGCGCATCACAACAAACCCACGCATCCATCGCTCTGAGAGTCAGCAAAATTTAAGAGAACACCCATCGAGGTTCAGCATTGGCCGAAGCCACGTGCGTGGGCGCGTGCATACCTTTGCATTGATCACCGTGTCTTCTTCGTCAGGGTTGCGCTTGGAGTACTCAACAATCGAGCTCGGGCCAAACGACTCACTGACGAGATCCTGGCTGCGACGCATTTTCTTCTCGGACGCGTACTTCTGCAGCGTCGACTGCCGCACTCGCAGCGACTTGTTGCGCTTCATGCTTACTCTGGCTTCGCACGCACGCAAACACCACCTCCACCGCTGCCGCCACCACCACCACTGGCTCGGCTGCTATGTCCACGATGTGGCGTTGATGCGACAGCGGGCCTCAGCCAGAGCGAACGCCATCGACATACTTGGACGTGCGGATAGCGGATTGGTCGAGCGGCCGCATCAGGTTCCTCCTGCGACCCAATCACAAGCGAGTGTGCACGAACCGGCACCACTTAACGTGATTGATTGACGGGAGTTAACGTCCAACGGCGTCCATGGTGGCGTGAGACGCGTGGGGGTGGCAACCCACCGGGAACACAGATGGCTCCCATCGTGCGCGCTGGCACGCTCCAAGCCAAAGCGACATGGGCTCTTGGCTTGCATCTGGTGGAATTCTGCAGTCCAAGCGCAGCGCGGTGGTCGTGGCAATCACTCCGCTACACTGGGCGTTGTATACGGAGTGTTGGTCCCGAGAGTAGCGCTGGACACTAAGACACTCTGGGTCCGGAGAAATTTGGCGACGGGCACGTCGCAGACACAGACCAAGCGATCGAGCACTCGAGCACCGCCAAGTCGACGTCGACGTGGATCCCGATCTCGGGGAGTGGCATTAGCGAATTGACCACCAACTCCCCACAAGCACAGCCACCTAACATCGACCGCACGTCGTCCATGACGAACTGCCAAGGTCCCGAGTCGCCTCCGACCAACTCGCAACCACAGTCACTGGCGCAGGCAGCTGTGGCATCGCTCCCTCACGAGAGATCGCTGTGGGCACGCATTTGCGCCAAGATCTCGATGCGAACACTCAACACACGCAGCAGTAAAGCGCCTCGCAGCCGCCGGCCATGCCGGCATTGCATGGGGCAGCATCGCATTGCACCGAACCAGGTGGAGAAGGCGGAATCTACACACACGGGCGAGTCTGAGGCTCTGGCCAAAAGCAAGAACGCTCCAGGCGACAGGAATCAACAAGCGCGGCGCAGTGGGCGGCAACCAGGACGCAAACAGCTGCGGACGATCAAGGAAGAACCCGAGCGGGTGGATTGCCCAAACAATGTGTCATCGGACAGCTGGAGGCGGAAGCACCCACGCAACACCCAGCACCGCGCGAGCGTTTGCACATGCAGCAGCCCAACGGAGGCGCCGCGCAGCCAGAAGATGGTCTACGCTGCCGCCAGAATGAGCGTCTAAGTCCATGAACGTTCCGCACCATTAATATTAATATGTGTTGTGATTATGATAACTGCGCCACCTTTTGTTTATCTCTATGCCTTGAGCAGGCTCCAGGCTGCTGATGGTGATGATGTCGAAGTTGCTGTGATGGCGTTGCTGTGAATCACGTGACCATGGCAAAAGGTCGACCTGCTGGACTGCTGCACCAGCTGGAAGAGCTGATGTTCAACCCGCATGGTAATTCCGTCAAACTCTTGGACTGTCCAACTTCCACCTCCACGACTCCAGGTCATTTTTACACAACACAGGCAGCTGGTACGAGCAGATGGCATTGCATCACCGTCAACACGTGGTGGGGACGGCAACGAGGGAATGTCGATGTCGTCGCTCTTTTCGCTCTCTCGCACCGCGACACGTGCGGGAGATTCGTTCACCTCACTTGCCAAGGCGCTGTCTGCCCACCTTGGTCGTGTGATCGTTGGGACGTGCCTGCTGTCCTTGTGCTTCTCATTCCACCAACAGCCAAACGACGTCAGTCGTGTTGTCCAGGTTGCTGTTCTAAGTTCATTCCGCCTCACAACCAGCATGGCCAAGAATCGCTCCACACGTGCGCTACAGTCCGTGGACAATGTTATCATCGGCGCTTTCAAGAAGAACCCTAGTGGTCACGCCAATGGCAGTGTGCGCCACTCATCGTCTGGAGCCAGATCAAGTTCTCATCACCAACAACAGCGCTACCATCAACGCCACCTTCATCAACGCCAACAGCACCAGCAGCATCATGAACAGCGCCACCACAAAGAGCAACGACCGCGTTCCAAGTCGTTCGAGCGGCTTGCGACCAAACTCAAGCTCAAACGAAGTCACTCAGACCCAACGGTGCCTGAAAGCGCTCTAGCCGTGCGTCGCCGCCGACCGAGCGTTCTGCAACGATTCCTTGGCGTCTTCGCTCCCAAGCGACCGATCGCCACTCCGGTCGAGCCACTGCGTGTTGTCAGCGTGACCGAAATCGAGGAGCTCGTGGCCAATCAGCACTTCGTCATCCCGCCCGTCGACATCCCCAGCAACTATCACAGCGAAGACCGACGCGGTGGTGTGCTCGTGGCAGGCAAGAACGTGACGTTCACCTTCGCTAGTTTCACTCGCAAGCGTCAGGCATACACACTCCTTCGCTCCATCCCCGAGCATGCACAGGCAGTGATGCCCGAAATGGGCATGACGGCGACGTCAGTCTACGCAAGTCGCGCGTATTATCCCGGCGCGAAGCGGAGAACACCTGTGCGCAAGAAATCGATGGACGAACCTGTGCGGTCCGAGTGGGTGTGAGCCTGCATAGGCGATGGCCGGTCCACAGTATCTCCTGATTATTTAGCTCCTGTGATGTTGAAGATGTTTTAGTGTTGTTCAAGTGCTTGCGTCTCAACTCGGTTGCATTCTCGAGACTGACAAGTCCACCATCACTCACAGCTGCACACAACGCCATCAGTGCAAACAACCGCGTCTCCGGACGGGTTGGAAATGGTTGTGCATGTTCACGCTCAGGACCACGCACACAGACGCAACTGAGTCACAAGAACGGAGGAAAACAACAGAACAGCGACAAAACACGCGACAGAACTCTCCGCCGCGCACAGAACCGTCGTCACAAAATGCTCCTTGAACTCTCAACTGAGTGTAAACTGATCAAACGAGCACTTTGGATGTCGTTCGCTCGTGTCTCGCTGAATTTGCGTGCACGTCAGGCTGTAGTCACCACCCACCCACCATTGGCTTGTGGCCCTCAATGTGGCGCCCAGTGACCCCGCAACGGCTGTGGGGGGCTCCAGCCCATGAGCGCCATGCTCGCTGGCAATGTATGGCTTGAGCGGCCTGTGGGCGGCCCAGATTTTACACAGTTGGCGTCACAAAACGACCCCAAATTGTGTGCGAGAGAGAGCAGCTGTCCGATCTTTAGGGGCCACCACACCAAATTGGGGTCGGACACCCTCGATCCGGCGTCGGACTCGCTCGCTCGCATAATTGCATCTGCGCACTGCCAGCGGCTCAGCTCCTCTTCACCGCCCGCCACTATGCTCAAGATGCCAACGACCTCCGGCTGCGACGTGGAAGTCCACCAAGATGATAACGGCGGCGAGGACGCCACCGTGCCTGTCGCCGTGCGAGTCACGGACAGCGGCACCAGTCGCGCGCGCGCGGTGTCCAACCCGTCGCGCCGCAAGACCGTGCACCAATTCTCGTTCCGCTCGCTCGTTGGCCAGCAGTACGTGCGCCTCTCCGAGTTTGCTGGCAAGGTACGAAGGACCTGGATGTGGTGATGCAGCGTACTACAGGTGAGGACGTGTGGGCTGACCTTTCGGATGACTGACTGACTGCAGGTGCTGCTCGTTGTGAATGTGGCGTCGCATTGCACTTCGACCTCCAAGTCCTACTTGCAGCTGAACGAACTGGCCGCCAAGTATCCAAACCTAGTGATCATTGGCTGTCCGTGCAACCAGTTTGGCCACCAGGAGAACTTGCTCTCGGATGAGATCTACCTGAGCCTCAAGTACATTCGACCGGGCAACGGCTTTGTCCCCTCCTTCTTGCTCACAGAGAAGCTCGAAGTGAACGGCGCGAATGCGCACCCGCTGTTCAACTACCTGAAGCTGGCGTTGCCGTACCCGGCCGATCGCACCATGGTAGAGGAAATGTCGTCGCCCAGTGGTGTGTTTTCGCACCCGATGCGGATCATCTGGATGCCAGTGTCGCGCGCAGACGTGAGCTGGAATTTTGAAAAGGTCAGTTTGATGGATGTGTTTGGCAGTCGTTGACGATAGTGTGCTGACGCTGGGTGGACATGGATTGTGATATGCAGTTTTTGATCGGCCCGGACGGCGTTCCATTCAAGCGCTACAGTCCTCGCATGGATCCGATCAAGATCTCGAATGACATTGAGTTGCTCATGAAGTCTGTCGACACCCCCACCGAGAAGACGCTGTAACCATCCCTGCACCGACAACCTATGTGTCTCAGCTTTGTATGGCCATCGCATCGCGTGAACGCGATAGCCACAGCGTCCCCACAACTAACTAATAAACCACAGATCGATGTACCAAGCAGATCAGCCTTGATCACCTTCCTCCCGCATCATGCATGCATAATTGACAATTATTGGTCCAATATATTCGTCATATAAGTAGTTTGATTGGCTGTAAATAGTTGTCAAATGGTATTTTCGACCAATCATGTGCGCGCATGGCGGCTGGTGCTGGTGTGCTGGTTGGTGTGCGTCGTCTGGCTGTTGAGGCATCATTGGCCGCCGGCAGCACCAAGCACGGAGCATCTCGCCGACGCCAAGCACCGACGTCAAGCCACGCCACCGTCGCCGCAACACCCACGCGACGCACCGTATTAACAACACAGCAGCACCATGCAGCACGACGAAGTGATCTGGGGTGTCATCTCCCAGCAGTTCTGCTCCTTTAAGAGCAAGTACGTCACTGCATCTGCTGCCACGATGGCGACCATGGTGGACGTGGTTGATTAATTGCTTGCTTTGTTTGCTGTCTACAGGCTGCCGGGCACGGGCTCGATGTTCTGTCGCAACGAGTACAACGTCTCGGGTCTGTGCAACCGCGGCGCATGTCCGTTGGCCAACAGTCGCTACGCCACGGTGCGGGAACATGAGGGCGTGTGCTACCTGTACATGAAGACGATCGAACGCGCACACACGCCCAACCGGCTATGGGAGCGCGTGAAGCTGTCCAAGAACTACACCAAGTCGCTGGCGCAGATCGACGAGCACTTGCAGTTCTGGCCCAAGAAGATGATCCACAAGAACAAGCAGCGTCTGACCAAGATCCATCAGTACCTCATGCGCATGCGTAAGCTGCGCATGAAGACCAAGCCCAAGCTTGTGGTCATCAACAAGAAGATCGACCGACGAGAGAAGCGTCGCGAGAAGAAGGCTGAGGCTGCTGCCAAGCTCGACAACTCGATCGAGAAAGAACTGCTGGAACGTCTGCAGAAGGGCACGTATGGCGACATCTACAACTTCCCCGAAAAGGAATTCTCCAAAGTGCTGGGCGAGAAGGGCCAGGCGCAGGAGATGGAGGAAGAAAGCGAAGTCGAGTTCGAAGACGAAGACGAGCTCGAAGAAGAAGAAGACGACGACGACGACGACGGCGCCGTCGAATACGTCGAAGACTTTGACGAAGACGAGAGCGATTTGGAAGACCTGGGCGACGACTTCAGCGAACAGGACGATGACGAAGAGGAGGACGACCAGGCCAGCGACAGTGACGGCGAAGACGCACCGGCACCCAGCTCCAAGAAGCGGAAAGGACCGTCGTCATCCAAACCAGCCAAGAAGAAGAAGAAGGGTGAGTGGCGTGGCGTCGGTGTTGCAGTGGATCCGGGTTCGATGAATCTAACTGGCGTGCTCTGTCTGTCTACACAGGACCATACGTGGAGATCGAATACGAAGAAGAGAACGAGATGGAGTCGGCCACGAACGGCGACGCCAGCTGGTAACTATCCTTATTCTTCCATCCCAAGTAGTTCCTCTGTCGGTCGGGCGTTGGTGGGCGCTGTGTTGTCTGCTGCCGTCGAGGGGGTGGTGTGCACATGCTGGCGTGGCCGTGCTGCCGTGCTGTTGACTGCGTGGAATCAGCATCAGCAACAGCTCGGATCCAAGCCAGCAGCTTCGTACATTCGCGTGCGTGCAGCAGCGGCCGTCGACCGAATAAATAGAGACCCAAACACGAAATTGAGTTATTTGCTTCCAATCCAATGCTGCGTTGTTGTTCCATTGAGGATTGAGGATACGCTGGATCTCCGCCACCGCGCCGTCGCATGTGGGCCGCGACTTTGTTTAGCAACGACAGCCCCAATCCGGAGAGGCACGACCGTCGTGCGAGGCTGCAGTTGCTAGGCAGGGATGTCGTCACATTGCAAGCGCGCGTTTGCCGTCACTATCGTTGCCATGGTGCGCCGTGTGGAAGCCCAAGCTATCGGTGACCAAGACCAGACGCACGCCATCGTCGACCAAGACAAGACTAGGCGTGAACTGCAAGGCCAGAACGCTGCCATGAACGACCAAGTGGCTTGGGCGGAGGCTGCAGCTGTCCCTGGTGGCGGCGGCCGAGAACTCGAAGCTACGTCGTCGCTATCAGCGTCTAGGTTCAGCGGGTCATCTTCGCACATGACGTCTGTCGGCTGTGCGGCGGGCATGCTGGCTGTGGTGGTGTTTGCGGCTGTTGCGATGGTGCTCTCGCGGCGACGCAAGCATCGCCAACAGGTCAAGCCGACGTTCAAGGGAGCTCCGGAACTCGAGGAGCCACTGCTCGCGTTTGCGTGACGAACGACCTAGTTGCGTCGAGATAAACCACGTTCCATTATAATACAAAATCAAACGAAAACATGACGAGAGAACCACCTGGAACTCACGCTAGGTTGTGAGTCGGACGCAGCTAGTGTTACTGCTGCGTGCACGCTGGGGTTGCCTCCTCTTCGGCCTGGTCTGTCGCTTCGCTGCTTTGAAGCAGGAAGCCACCACTGGAGGACGACGGCTTCGCCACTGATGGTGCCTCTGGGGCACTCACGGCTGGCTTGGGAGCAGCGGCCTGCGGCTCAGTCTGAGGTTGTGACGGAGCTGTTGCTGTGGCGGGCTTCTTGGCAGTCACTTGAGAGACACACTCAGCACCTAGGACAGCCGAAGCAGCCGCGAGCGATGACTCGTAGCACTTGACGTCGTCGTCCACGTTACTGTTGTCCGCAGTCGTTGTCAGAGCGCGCCAGTCGCGTCCCTTCGACTCCAGCACCTTCTTGAGTTTGCGGTTCTCCACCAGGAGCTCGAGGTTCTCTTTCTCCAGGTACGAGACGTTGCCGCTCTTTCGGTTCAAAATGTCCTCCTTCTCTTTGTTCAGGGTGGCAACGTTTGCTTCCAGTGCGCGCAAGCTGGCAGCACTACTTTCCAGCTCGGCTTCCAATGCTTCGACATCCTTCGCATGCTCTTTCCGAGCAGCATCCTGTGCATTCTGGAACTCAGCTTTCGCTTTCAGTGCTCGTTCTTTTTCGTCCTTCAGCACTTTGACGACGCTATCAAGTTCGCGACGGAGCGTATTGATTTCTGCATCCTTGCGCTCAAGCGCTCGTGCAGCTCGCTGCTCGTCCTGTGCCGATTGCGAGTTGGAAGACTCCATTTGTCGCACTTGTTCTTGAAGTTTCGTCACCTCGAGTTGAAGCTTCTGGCGATCGCTCTTCATCTTGCGGAACAGATCCAGAGTCTCGGTGGTCATCTTGACCTGTTCCAGCTTGTCAATACGCTTCTTCTGCGCTTCCACAACCTTGTCTAGCTTCTCTTTCTCCACTTGCGTTTCAGTCAACTGCGTGTGGTATCGCATCGCTTCATTCTCAGCCGACTTCAGCGACTCCGTGAGGTCTTCCAGTTCGTGTCTACTTTGATATGCTTCGCTTTCCAAAGATTCCATCTTGACCTTCATTTCCTTCACTTGAGCTTCCAGCGCCAATTGGTTTGCTCTTGCGTCTTCGTACTGTTGCTTTAATTCTTCCACGTTGTCTTCAACCTCGTTTGATCGGTGCGTGGCTGTTCGCAGAGCGGTCCGAAGCTGCTCAATTTCGCTCTGCGTGCTGGCTTCCAGTTGAGCTTTCTCTTCGATCAGAACGTCGTGCTTGGCGTATAGTTCTGTAAATTCCACTTGCATTTTCGCAACGCGCTTCTGCAGAAGTTCTTCGTTCTTCTTGGCGGACTGACTCAACTCGAGCATTTCAGCATCATTCATCTCGATCGTTGAGCGAAGCTTGTGAATTTCCTCATCTGCATATCTCTGGAACTGCTCGAGCTCCTTCTGGGCCTCTTCAAATTGCTCGCGCATGCTATCCAATTCTGCGGTCGCTTTGTTCAATCCAGCTTCTTCTCTAGTTCTCCATTTCGCTTCGCTTGATCGGAACTCGTTCTCCAAGGTTTGCTTAGTCTCCAGCAAGGTCGAGTATGAACGCTCGAGCGACAAAATCTGTTCGCTTTGCTGTTGCTGCTGCCGTTGCGACTCTTCACGAAGGAATTGATTCTCTTCCTTCAGACTGTTCAAATCCTGCTGCACATCACGAATTTGCTGTTCCAACAACCTGGCGGTTTCCTTGCTTTGCGCTTCCCGAGCTGCCAAGGTTTCGTTGGCATCGGACAGCTTTCGCTGGAGGGACTCAATGGTTTCTTGCAGCAGCATTTCGTTGCCTTCTGACGAAAGCAATCGCTGGTGAATCTGCAAACGAAGTTCTTCTTTTTCTTCGTTGGCCATGGCGGTGATAGACTGCTGCCGATGTAGTTCCTTCTCGAGGCACTCGTGCTCGCTCGACGCCTTTTGGATAGATGCTTCAAGCGACTTCCGGGTTTCCAAAAGGTCAGCAATGGTGTCGGCGCTGTCCTTCAGCTCATTTCGCATCAAGAAGACGGATTCTTCGTAGGACTTGACATCTAGCTCCAACTTTGCGCGCACCGTCTGGCTTTCTTCTAGCTTTTGCTCCATTTCAGAGATGGTTGTTTGCATCAATGAGTCGCGACGCTGTTTTTCATCATTGTTAATTTGCTGAAGCATGCCGAGTTCGGTCTGAAGTTCATTGCGTGAGTTTTCCGTGACCTTCACGTTCTCTTGCAAGCGACTGACTTCCTCTTCGAGTACGCGACATGACATCTCGGATTGCTGAAGTTTGTGTCGAACTTCTTCGAGCTCGTGTTCGAAAGCTTCACGATCGTTCAACGCTTGCTGATCCTTGCCATGCAGTTCAGTTGCGAGAGCTTGCTGCATTTCGTCCCTTGCTGCGGTCAACTCCATGATTTGAGAGGTGGCGTCACCAAGCTTCACCTTCAGCGAGTCCAACTCATCAGCCGTTGCCGACTTCTCAAGCATCAGCCTATTAACGTCATCACGCGCAGCTTGTTGCTTGATTTCCAATGTTTCGATAAAGCCGCTTAACAAGGTGATGAGATCGGCGGTTGTTGCATTCAGAGGTACACTTGATTCGCTTTGCGAGTTCTTCAGAAGCAGACGAACGCCTTCATTCCATTCTCGCATCGTACTTTCGAGTCGTTCTTCGGCCAGTTTCTGAGATGCAGTCGCAGTCTGAATTTCTTGTTCGCACTCACTGATCTTCAGCAGCAGTTCGCGATGTTTCTCCTGCACAGTCTCGAGATCATTCTCCATACAAGTGACCGCCATGTCCATTTGAGCCTTGTCGTCCTTAGTGCTTTCAAATTCTTGCCTCAGAGCTTCAAGTTCAGTCATGATCGATTTAAGGCGTTCTTGAGTTGCCTGGTGCTCTTTCTGCTCATTTGCAAGTGATTCCTCTAGCTGCGCGGCACGCTGAATAGCGCTGCTCTCAGCGTCAGCGCTGTCGACGAGCAATTCTTCACGCTGTTTTTCGAGCGTGGTGATTTTGGCTGACAGATCCTGCTTCACTCCTTGCGCTTCTTTGATCGCCATCTCCAATTCTTCAACACGCGCGGCGCTTTCTACCTGAGCAGCTTCCAATGCATTCTTGGTGTGACAAAGCTGTTGCTTCTCCTCCACTAGCACAGTATGCTCGGTTCGAAGTCGAGATAGCTCTTCACGCAGTTCGTCCACCACTTGCATGTTGCTTAGTGCCTTTGTCAAGCGATCGTTCTCCTGCTTCAATTGTGAGCTGGTCGACTCGATAGCACTGATTTGCTTCAACTGTTCATCCATTTGGGCTGCCAACTCGCCATTTCTGTCTTCCAATTGTTGATGTTTCTCCGCCATCTGGCGATTTTCATCAATGAGACGGCTGGATTCGTCACGAGAAGTCGCCAACTCAGTCTCAAGCGACTGTATGGTTTCTCGAAGGTCAGAGGAATCAGACTGAGCAGCAATAAGGCGCTTGTTGACCTCCTGCATTGCTTCTCGCAGTGCCTGGAGCTCTGACTCAAGTTGCACCTTTTCAGACAGCAGAGCAGCTCGGTTGCTCTCTTCGGCAGCTTCGGATCCCATCGACTCGACCTTCAACGCGGCCAGCTCCTTGTGCGCAGCATTCAGTTGACTGGACAAAGCAGACACAGCTTCTTCATGCTGCGAGCGTAGGCGTTCATTCTCTTCTCTCAGTTGGTGAATAGATGCCTCCAACGCATTCTGGTCAATACAAGGTTGCACGCGCTGAAGTTGAGCTTGCGCAGAATCAAGCTCTTGAGACAGAGCCTTAATTTTGGTTTCCAGCTCCTCTTTATCGCGCATCAATGCGTTCGTTTGCAGCAAAACGTCGTCCAGCTCTGAACGGTTGTCCTCAACTTCCTGTTGGATTTGACGCATCTTTTCTTCGGTCTGTTGCTTCTCTGCCAGCAGCTCTTCATGGGAGTTTGCGAACATTTCGGCATTTTTCTTGAGCAATTCGTTTTCCCGAACCATATCCCGCACAGCTTCGTGGTCCATCGCCAACGGCGCCGATACATTTTCTTGCAGCTTCTCTTCCAGCGCGACCATAGCCTCCATCAAATTGGTGTTCGCAGAGGTCAGCTCTTCGTTTTGAAGCTGAAGGTTCCGAATCATTGTGTCGCGCTCCTGCATTTCACTCTGCAAACTCGCCTTCTCTTGTTCCAGTTTCTTCGCCTGATCATCAGCCGAGTGATCGAGCCCAACACTTACGACAGCGCCCTCAACTGTTGTTTTGAGCAACTCCACATCTCGCAGAAGGGCAGCTTCGCGAACCTTGAAAGCCTTTTGCTGCTCTTCCACACTACTCTGAAGGTCGGACATTTCCTTTTCAAGCACCGCGATCGCCTCTCCCTTGACAAGCTTGGTCTCCTCCACTTCGACAAAGGCATCTTCCAGCTGCTGGTGAAGCTGCTTGATGGTAGCAGCAGACTCTGCAAGCGCTGACTCAAGCTCTTGCTTCTCTTTTTCGAACTTTTCATTTGCAAGTGCAAGGTCTTCGCGTAGACGTGCCGCATCCGTCATTTGCTGCGGATCGACCTGGACTTGCCGCGACTGTTCCTCGGCAAGCTTTTCGCGAGTTTCTTGCAATTCTTTCTGCAGCTGCTGAACCAGTTCATCACTCTCAGGAGGATTCGCGACTGTAGTGGGGCTGGAGACCGACTTTGCAGTTTCGCTGCTGACGTTCAATTGTCCAAGTTGCTTTTGGAGGTCCTCGACTTCCAATCGAAGCCCTTCATTTTCCTTCGTGGCCGATTGTGACTGCAGGAAGAGATGACGAATCTGCTGCAGCAGAGATTCCCATCGATCATTTCTCTCTGCGTCAACTCCAGCTCGAATTTCCTGTGCATCAGTCGTGGATTTTCCCTCGACGAAGTTCTGCAATTCGCGCTCAATCACATGCAGCAGCTTGTCTTCGTGTTGCTGAAGCAACATGCGTTGTTGTTCTTCGTCGATGACTGAGCTGGTGCTGCGGCAACTGTCCACAGACCGCCGTGCAAGATTCTTTCGTGTCGATTCGTTGTGTTCATCTTCATTTACTTCGTCTTCTTCTTCCAATTCGTCACCCATGGCGTTCTCCAGTTCCGCCAACAGGTTCTGTGGGTCGATGTTTTCCTCCCCAATCCCAATCTGACGCTTGCGCGGCTGCGGATTGGGCGACAAGAAAGAAAAGTTCTTTCGCCACGCCCGCAGTGGCTCTGATCCGCTGGAAGCAAGGCCTTCGGTGACAAAGTCGCCGGGGCACCAGGTCTCACGCGAACGCTTCACCTTTATCGAGCGCTTGGGCTTCTGCACGTTCGCGCTGGACAGGATGAGGCCAGCGAGGCGGTCGATTTCGGCCTGTTTCTTGTTCTTCTCATGCAGCAGCGCTTCGTTCTCAGCTTTCAATGCGTTGTATGCCTCTGGGTTGCTCACGTTGTTGACGAGTTTCTTGAGTTCATGCACTTCGCGCTTGAGGCGTTTAAGCTGAGCCTGGTCGTCCAGCACTTCATTCACGCGCGCTGAGGTCTGCAGCTTCTTGGCTCGCGCAGCGAACTGGAGCGTGCTCTTGGTTTCGTCCACGTGTCGATCGGACGGCGTGACGCAGCAGATGATGAGCGTGCGCGTGTTGCCATCGAGCGAGTTCTGCAGCAACCGCGTGAGTTTGCTGTCTCGGAACGGTGCGCTTTGGCCGTTGGCGGCGTTGCTGGCAAGCGCGTTGATGACGCGCGACAGCGTGAGCAGCGACTTGTTGATGTTGCCGGCTTCGCGCTGGCGCAGCCCTTCAGCCTGCGTGTGGCGCACGCTCTCGGAGCCGGCCAAGTCGACCAAACTCAGACACGCCACGAGCACGGCGCCGGTCATGTCGTCCTCTGACTGACGCCGCGACAGCGACTTGGCCTTGCTCTCAATGACGATGCGGAAGATGCTGTGTGACCGCGACGAGCGCTCGTTCATGAGCGTCTGGCCGACCGTGCGGCGCGAGTCGCCCTGCTCCAGCAGCTGCCAGATGCTCTCATAGTTGGTGATGATCTCTTCCTTGCACTCGACGTGCACACCCTTGCGTGGGTCTTCGCGCAGCTTGAGGCTCTGTTCTCGGTCGCTCAGCAGGTCCTTGACCACTTCGTTGTAGATCTCGACGTACGACACACGCAGCAGGAAGTCTCGGTCCGTCGATTGCTCGATGTACGCGAAGATGTCTTCGACCGCCAGCTGCAGGATGCCCATCTTGTCCACGCGGCCGTACGGCAGCCCGCCCGTGCCCTGCATCGTGTACGTCTTGCCCGACGACGTCTGGCCGTACGCGAAGATGGTGCCGTTGATGCCGTCCAGCGTCGACCGCACGATGCGCTTGGCCACGCTCTGGTACATGTGCTGCGTCGACGCCGTCTCGTCGAAGATGTGATCATACTGGAACACGTTGTTGTTGCCGCTCAGCGGCGCGCCGTCGCGGTCCGTGAGCGACACGGCGTTGAGCCCCGGCAGCGTCCGCAGCACGCTCACGTCCTTGTTGCGCACCTCGCGGTCGTTGAGCGGACGCACGCGGATGCACACGGCGATGCTCTCGGCCTGTGCTACGCCTGCACCTGCGCCAGCGCCATTGACGACGCCATGGACGCCATCGCCGCCATTGTCGGCGGTGTCCTCCATCGTTGGCAACGAGGGTGTTCCAAGCCAATGTGAATGAGTGTAAGGTAGGGGTGTCACTATCGCGGGATTGGGACATTGGCGCCAAAGTTCAAAACTTGCAGCTGCAAATTCAAATTTGAAATTTGGATCGCAAGGGGGGAGGATTGTGTTTTTTTTTCATCGCACTGCAACAAACTTGGGATCGAGGGTGAGGTTAGTTGATTCGTTAGTTAGTTTATCATAGTACAACCAGTTATAGTGCACGCTAGGTTGCTTGGACTAGGTGGAGAACAGAGCCCATTACCAGAACATGCTGCCATTGGTGACAGTGGTCTTGTTGCGGGCATAGCGCAGGAATTTCTGGTCATTGAGCTTGTCGCCTTGCGTCTTGTCCAATCCGATGGGTACCTTGGTTCCGGAGGTCATAAAGTTCGACATGCTACGGGTGGCGACCGAGCCCTGGTGGATCGTAGCAGCGCTCTTGCCGTCCTGACCCACACTAAACGAAATGTTTCCGCTTGATGTTGATTTTGTGAGGTCGGGCTTGGAGGGTTGCTTGACGAACGTGTTGAGCTGCCACATCTTGGCCTCGATGCTCTCCATGAACTGCTGCTGTGGCCCAATGACACTGCCTGGGCGACACAGGCGCAACCAACCGATGAGCTCATGGGCACTGAAGAGGTCGTGCTTCATCATGTACGCGCCGATGCACGTGCCCGTGCGACCGAGACCGGCCTTGCAGTGCACAGCCACGGCACCAGGAGTCTTCTCACATGCTTCCAGGAACTTCATCAGTACAGGCATTGGCGCGTTGGTGCCGTCTGGATAAATCAGGTCCAAATGGTCAATGCCTGCTGACAGGAACTTCTTCTCGTCGTATTGCTTCTCATTCAAGCGCACCACCAGCGTTACGTTCTTCTTCTTGAAGTATGGGATGTAATGCTCGGGCGTGAGCATCACGTGACCTTGCGGTGTGCGGCTGTATTGGTTGTGTGGTCCCGCGAACGCAATGAACTTCGGCGAGACCCACGTGAGGTCGCCGTTCTCGACGCGCTCGAAGTGCTGATATTCATGCAGGTCAAACGTCTTGGTCGAGATGTAGTTGGACGCGATCGCCTTCTCGAGCCCCTTGAGGCACGACAAAATCGTCAAGTTGAACGTGCAGACACCAGGGGTAGCGTCGTGGAACGGTGGGAAGCGCATCTTCTCGAACGGCTCGAACGCCTTCTGCGCGGTCATCCCTTGGTACAGAATGGCCCAGCACCCGAGTATACAAGCGGCGTTGGCGCGCTGTTGACCCTGTGTGGAGGAATAGAAGTAAATCCGTTCCCCCGTCTTAGCAGCATTGGCCAGCTTCTTGTTGAGCATGTCGGCGAACACGAACGTGTGGCCGAGGTTGAGAGGCCCGAAGTCCAAGTAGAAGTTCCAGTACACGAGCTCGTCGTCGATGGAGAAAAAGTGCGCACCGTTGACGCGTGGTGGCGCCTTCTTCAAAGGCACGTAGAAAAGTCGCCCAGGCAAGAATTCAATCGCTTCTTCGAGGCCAGGAATTGCCGCCATGATTACAAACTGTGACGCGCGTCTGCGTCTGTTGAGATCTTGAGGTGCAGGTGGTCAGACACAGGACTGACGCGGCGGCGGACAACGAGTGTCACTCGTCTGGCCTTGGCTTTGCCGTGGGCGGGCGTGCCTTTTGCTGCTCCTCGCAGAAGAGGCCGACGACGCTGGTGCCGCTGGTCCCGGTGTTGCTGCTTAGCTTGAGTGTTCCTGCTGCTAAAGTCTGGAAAGTCTGTGACTGGTCTGCTGCTTTCCCGACGTGCTTGTTGCTGCTTTGCTGAGCTATTAAGCTGATGAATTCGATTGTGATGCGAGAAAACGTGCCTTCGCCCGCTGTGTGACCGCGGTGCATCAGTATGGTGGTGGGGTCATAATCAAGGCCACACATCCGCCTTGCAGCCCCGAACCTCGCCTTGCCTCGACATAAACCCACCACCTGCTTCGTTGGTGACATCGCTCTTGCTTCTTATCCCCGTCGTCTTCCCTCCCTCGGCCGTATCGGGCCTCCAGTATTCCTAAGAATAAGATGGCGATAGCTGCCGGCTTTGAACCAATCGCTCGACCACCGCGGCAGACGAGTCAGAAGCGATCTGAAGATGAAGGGCGCTTTTGTTCTCTGCAATTGGGCTTCCTGTAGGTGCGGCATCGTATTGCTGTGAATGGCGGTGGGAGAGGATGACGCTGAGGTTTGGCACGAGGCAGGGAAAGTCAAATGAAGGCGCAATGACTGTGAGCTTCACGATGCATTAATGCAACAAGCTTACTGAGTCTTGATGAGTCGAATCGTCGTTCTTGCGTTGGCCACCGTAGACATGCCTTCAGGTCACTTGGTGGAAAGCTGATGATTTGTAAGTCACTCTTCTCGGTCTGCGAACTGAGATGAGGGAGTTCGCACAAACACCATGAAAGAATTCCATCATCACCCACAGCATTGAGACGAAATCGCTTGTTCCTTGAAGGTCGCTAGCTGTCGTTGTTGATCACATTTTGTATGATACGCAGTATATCGCGATGTTGAGCTGTAACGTGGCTGGTACGAAAGAGTGAACGAAGCTCATTACAGTATAGTCCGCTACCTCCTTTTACCTGCAATTCCTTCGGGGAGAAGGGGCAGAACTTGCATTACGGTGCTTTCATCACCCAGTGCGCTCAATGCGCGAAGCATCCAACGCAGTCAAACCCCAACGCGAACAGCTAGCTTTTAGAAATAGCGAGGGGCGTGAGTCACACATTTTAAAGAACGTGGCCGAATCTCTCGGAAAATCCAAGCGACTGATGGCTGTCGACCAAGAACATATCATAACGGCATCAAATCCCCGCGATCACGAAGGTGCTGCATTCCTGAGACTCGAACAATTGCGTGATCTATCTCACGTACCTCACGCAACTGGACTCTGCATCGTTCGATGCTTTCGTATGGGTGGGTACGTGTAAATTGCGAGTAACTCAAGTGTGCAGCCATTACTACCAATGTAGCGCTCGTGCGCTACATTGGTAGTAACGCTCGTGCGCTACATTGGTAGTAATGGCTGCACACGATTGGAGATGAATGTGCTAAATCGGAATTTCGTTTGGGTGCAGGCAAATCACAACTAGCAGTTAGCGCAATGAGCCCACATCGTGACACTTGTTAGTATTGTACACCACTTCTCAATGCGCCAGATGAAGAGAGGATCATAGAAATCAGCGGACTGCTTTCCACTCATCTACTCATGACGTAACCGAAAAACACTACAACCTTAAGCCATTATTCAACCACAAAAATACACACCAGGTGATCGTGAGGAAGGCACTCGCCGCTCAGCTGATTCGCTGGTCGACATCCGCGCGAAAATCGTGGACTCAAATCATTGCTGGGCACAAGCATTGTACTGAGCGTGTGTGTCTGCGCTAGACCAATATTTGGTGGCATCAAATGTTTGTCTAGTACAGATGATACCATCGACTTGAATGCATTGTCCGATGATGTCTCGAACATGATCTCGTTCTTCCGATCGGTGTCTTGCGTGGTTTTGTCCGTTGCACCATCTATCTCTGCCTTTTGGTGTATAAATATCTTCAGCGAGCTGAAAGATGCGACTTCGCATGACCCAACTCATTCCACAAACCACCGGCTTCAACAGAGAAGGCAATGCGGCTTGCGTACGAGAGACTGAATGCCATTCGCAAGCTCTCGAAAGGGCCTCGCCAACATACCACCCGGGTCGTGGCGATCGTTAAAGAGCGCCGTCTCACGGAGGACACGAATCAGCAGGGAAGCCAGTCATTGTTCAGCATCAAAGACGGCAGCAAAGAACCCGAAGGACGATCAAATAGCAACACACCGACTCGATTCCGCCACAAGGTATCATCTCTCCCGATCAAGGAACTCTTCAACATCTTCCGACGAGTCCTGGTCTTCGCTTCTGCAACATTTTACGTTGCTGCTGCAGTCAAGGGCTCCATGAGCTCCTTTCAAGTGCTCGGCGGCAGTTCACTACCGCTAATCAAATTGCCAGCATACCGCGCAACCGCACTGGCGCCGTTGGTCGGCAATGCCACGATTCCAGAGAGTCCGCTTCTCGTGCTCCTCCAGCATAACTTCACACCACGCCCGGACACGCTCTATCTCGACAGTAACGACTACTACTCTTTCAGCCACTGTAGTCGACCCAGCGCAGTTGACAACGTATATTCCAACAAGTTTCTGCGGACCGTGTTCACCGCACTCGTAGATGGTGTGGCGTACAACGTGTCGTACTTGTTGGATTACGAGCTGGTGATGCCACTGGTGGACTGCACCGCATCAGCGCTAGCGATCGGAGACCCTACAACTGCCAAACTGGTGTATTTGATCAAGATGCGCCAACAACCAGACCAGCTGGCGTTGTTGTCGGTGGCCCTCTCAAACCAAGACTACAAGGCATTCACCAGAGACGAACGAGGATCAGCAGCAGTCGCGACGCTGGCGCTTATCACGCATGGTCTGCAGCATACGACGTATCATATCGCACTGTCGTTGGGCTATCCATACTCGCCGTTCAACTTTCGCGCGTACGAGTTTGTGGAAGTGACCAGCGACAGTTACTGGAAGCTTCAGCGTGTGCCAAGCAACGACGACGAAGCTCCCATCACGCTGTTGACCGCGCGGCGCACAGGCTTTTACTGGGGCTCCGAGTCGGACCAATCCAATATCATTCACAATGTGTGGGCGTTTGAATCGGATCCGAAGGACTCAATCGGTGTGCGGCATTGGAGCGGTGTGCCGACGCTGCGGAATTCATGGGCGTGGGTGCACTGGATCCACTTGGCGTTGGCATCTGAAATCCTATTTCACCTCTTCGTGCTGATCCTCATTACTTACAGCAACTTACGCGCTGGAAAGATATGGTTTGGTGGTCCGTTTGGTGCGATCTCGACAACGTTGCTCTTCCGTGGTGCCATCGTTCTACTGACGTGGGTGGTTGATCGATTTTGGTCGCTCATGGAGTTTGTTTTAAGCGAAGCCAGCTTGATGTCGTCGGCAACAGACTTGTCCATCGACCCGGACATCATGCACATCGACCTGCTAACCGTGTATCTCAGCTCTGTTGGTGTAATCGGAAACATATTTCGTGAGCGCGTGGATCCAGCATTAGCAGTCATTTTGTTTGAGGTAGGATTTCAAAATCGGCGAAGTATTCTGCAATGGTTTCCAGCAATCAGGGACAAGATCATCGCTTCATCATTGGCGGACTTCAAGGCGGGCAATTTGGCTTCTGGCGAAAACACATTGCTGAAGTCACCAATGCGAGTGTGGGGAGCTCATCAAATGCTGGTGCATGACGCTGGTTTCGTGTTGGCAGTTCTGTCACCGATATTCTTTTCACTGGTGCTCGTGCTCGTTTACGTCGGTCTGAGGAAGATCTACTTCCATTTCCATCCCCGTGACTCGACTTCTTCAACCATGCATTCGTCCAGCGTGGTCCCCGAGCAAGCAACTTCGTGGACTGGCAGCGAGAAGAACCCATCATCGTCGGTTGCCAAGCTCAAACTCGAAACAAATTTCGAGACGGCAACAGGTGCCATCCTTGCCCGTCAATTTGGCTTGTTGTGCGATTATACCAACTACCGCTTCATCAAGGGATTGCGCTACGCATCGGCTGACGGCATCTACATGAACGGCTTCGTGATCTCCAACAACAAGTATCTGGTCCAAACCGGTGACTTGCCGACCATCTTGTTTATGAAAATCATCGGTCGCCGATTCCGCAACGTGTACATCTACGATGTGAGCGGTTCCACCGTGCAGCCGCTAGCTCGACTGGTGTATCCCGACACGCTGACATACGTGGACTTGGTCAAGCTCAACCTGAGTGTGCTTGCGTAGGAAGACTTGCCGTGTGGTAAAAGTGCGGGGACCGTGACAGAGCTCACAATGACAACCACTTGTGCGGTAGAATCTTGAGTCAGGCTAACGGCGAGCAAAGCACACGCGTTACGTATTTTGCACTCAATCTCGATTCAAAACATTCACAGCGCAACTTCATTCCATGCACTCGCCGTTGATCACTCATTACCAACGATTTATAGCATCGATCTCGTTGCAAATCTACCATGACACGAAGTGTGGCTTTGCTCCAAACATCTCGATGTGAGAGTAGTGAAGATATCATACTCGCATCACTCCCGCATTTCGATATTCGCGATAGTCTACTTGTCGAGAGTGAGCACGATCATGACTAGTTCGTTATCGATACCCAACGAGGGATATTATGAATCGCGTGTTTTGCCCACAACTTGCGCAAATGCTGCAAATCAAGCAACCATCAGCTAGCATCTGATTCAAGATGCGACTTGCCAAGAAAGCAGATGACAGTGGAATACACGTCACAACATCGTATCTATCGCAATGAGGGCAGCACCATTCGGCAAGGAAGCATGTAGCAGAATGAAGAAAGCCGGATGCAAAACGAACTGTTGTCGCTAGCTCGATCCCATCAAGTTCGACCACAATATCTGTTTCCTCGAGAATGCAGACTTGCATGCATCTCACCTCACTATCACGCTGCTTTCGGCGCCCAATCATCGTAGGCAAATGGGTCTTGGTTACGAGATGCTGAACACCTTTCTCAGGTTTGGGAAACAGTTTGACTGTGTCGTGATTGCATATCCTATCCCAGTAACATGTGGCGGGATCAGGTCTGGAAGTCGGTGTGATAAGATCATGAGTCGCATTGAGGATATCGCTACATTTGCCTCTTTCTCGTCTTGTTCTTTCGAAATGCCACATATGTTTCTGGTTGCTTGTCCTTTGCGCTAGCTTTCGCTGCTCCGGCAATATAAATACAGCAGCAAGAGCGCACTGATGGATCTCGGCTGTGACCAAATCCTTCGGCAGAGGAAGTGACATTGACGAGACAGCCAGACGACAGCTGGCAGCACCGGCAGTGCGACGAATATACAAGGCCGTCACAGGCACGGAGACGGTCCTTACTCAACTACCGCTTGGCTTGCATCAATCTTAAAGAGGTGTCGATTAATGCGAGAACCAAGTCAGTTAAGCAGCGACGTGTTCAGCATCAAAGACAGCAGCAAAGAACCCGAAGGACGATTAAGTAGCAACACACCGACTCGATTCCGCCACAAGGTATCATCTCTCCCGATCAAGGAACTCTTCAACATCTTCCGACGAGTCCTGGTCTTCGCTTCTGCAACATTTTACGTTGCTGCTGCAGTCAAGGGCTCCATGAGCTCCTTTCAAGTGCTCGGCGGCAGTTCACTACCGCTAATCAAATTGCCAGCATACCGCGCAACCGCACTGGCGCCGTTGGTCGGCAATGCCACGATTCCAGAGAGTCCACTTCCAGTGATCAAGGACAAGATCTTGGCTTCGTCCATACAGGATTCAAAGGCTCAAGTTGGTTTCTGACGAAGACACAATGGGATCACCAATCCGAGTGTGGGGCTCATCAGATGCTGCCGCGAGACGCTGGCTTCGTGGTCGCAGTATTGACACCGATATACTTTTCACTAGTACTCGTGCTTGTGTGTATCGGTCTCCAAAAGATCTACTTCCTCTTCCACCCACGCGGAACAGCTCCCTCCGCAGCGTTCATGTCCAGCGTAGCTCCAGACCAAGTGTCCACGGGAGCCGGTGGTGAGAAGAAGGCACCTGGGAAGCCCAAGCTCGAAACGAATTTTGAGTTGGCCACCGGCGTCGTTCTTGCCCGTCAATTTGGCTTGTTGTGCGATTATACCAACTACCGCTTCATCAAGGGATTGCGCTACGCATCGGCTGACGGCATCTACATGAACGGCTTCGTGATCTCCAACAACAAGTATCTGGTCCAAACCGGTGACTTGCCGACCATCTTGTTTATGAAAATCATCGGTCGCCGATTCCGCAACGTGTACATCTACGATGTGAGCGGTTCCACCGTGCAGCCGCTAGCTCGACTGGTGTATCCCGACACGCTGATGTACGTGGACTTGGTCAAGCTTAACCTGAGTGTGCTTGCGTAGGAAGCATGAACGTCATTGCACGGATTCTACAGCGCACAAAGCGTGGACGCTGAAGATTATCTGGACTCGACACAACGACCACAATGCAAAGGAGAGCACGGCATTTCTCAGTGTTGCTGCTAAGCATCGCTCGAGTGAGACGTTCGCTCAACCGACTCGAACCGAATCCGAATCCAGAAACAGCAGGATCGGATCGCGATCGCAGGAATGGCTGCTGGGTTGCTGCAACCCGTGCTGCTGCGATCATACCGTATCGATGAGCCGAGCCCTGCACGAAGTGCACCTCTCTTCCACAGCCACGATTACAGCTGAAGTGAGCTCTGGGGAGTCGGACTTTGACGGTCTTCTTGTGCGGCCGCAATGCACGGAGACACGAAGCGTCGGGTTGAGCATTTCCGGGTTTGGCTCGAGGGGCAGGTTCCAATCCTTCTTTCCTTTCTTGCTTCTCTGCAATCCGCGTTGGACTCGACCCTCTTTGATGATGGTGATGTTGATGCACTGGATTATGGCACTGACGGAGCAACACATGCTCATTCGTGGCTCATCAAATTTTCATTTACAATTAATGCGCGGCTTTAGACAACGCACAAACTAAATAAATATAATGAGCTCAAGTCTTCTTGTTCTTCTGAGTCGACGGCGGCGCGGGGCTTGGCTTGCGCGTGTGGCCGGTGAAACGGACCCCGATGTGTGCACGTCCCTTCTGTACGGTGCACATTTTAGTGCTTATGCCCACGCGAACGCGGGAACTGGCCATGGGCGACAACGCGCTGGCTGAGCTTGCTGCTGCGATCTGGGGGATGCAGTCATCGCCACGTTGAAACGGATTTCATCTGGTTGTCGCGAGCGAGAGGGAATCTGCTTCAGCCCTGCTGTTTCTGGGCGCTGCGCTTGCCGCCTGGGTAATAAGCGCGGCTCATGTATGCCTGTGTGCTGGTGAGCTGTGCTTCAGGCATGATCATGTCAGCATGTTCAGGCACTGTACGCAGCTTCTTCATGGCGCGGCGCTTCTTCGCGTGGCCGGATCGCGTGAAAACGACCTTCTTGCCGCCAACTTGCATGCCACCATTGCGGTCCTGCAATCGGTACTGACGAGGCACTTCCACAGGAGGCGTCACATGCAACGGAAGCGCGCGTGCTTCCTTCTGGTTATCGTCGATCGAGGACTTGCGCCCGCGGCAAGCTCGAAGCAGTCCACGCCAGACAGAGGGCGTCTTCTCTGGCGACGCCTCCTGTGGCTCTTCTTCCTTGCGTGCTTTCCGCAACAACCGCGTCTTCTCGCCACTCTTCTTGGCAGGCTTGGTCATGCCACGCGAGGCTGTCGGCGACGTCGTCGTTGGCACAGGCAGCACCTTCTTGAACCACGTCTTGACGGGCCCGCTCGGCTTCTTGCCCGGAGTGATGCAGGAGCAGTGGGTGGGCACGGAGGTCTCAGCACTGCAGCACATGCGATCAATCGTTTCCAGGCGGCGGCGCGCGTCGAAGCGTGTGCCTCTGCTGTTGTGGGGCTATTCCCGAATGACACCGTCGAGGGTTTGCCATCCCCATCGCCACTGTGGCACCGCCCAACCCGGAAACCTTTTCGTGGAAACCCGTCGCTTCAACCACAGATCCGCCACACCCCTAGAGGCTCGGGGAAGGCAGCAAGCGAAGTTGGAGTGATCTGATTGGCGGACAACACGGTATTGCATCTCGAGTGGCCCAATCAATCGCACGCGGTCAGGTTGTCTGAGGTGGGCCACTTCAGAGTACTCCATCTGGTTCTTTGGGACGGGTGCTGGTAATGACCGTAGATGGTGTCCCAGTGCACATGGCGATCATGTGGCACGCGCCGTTGGACACCGGCATTTTCCCAATCACTCAAGCCACTTCACCTCAACAGCAGCCCCCAAGGTCGCCTCGCGACGATGTCGCAGCGCAGAGGTCGCAGACCTACAGTAGCTCAAGGCTTGCAAACAGATCCGCTTGAGTCAAGCGGATCTGTTTGCGTTGGACTGAGTGCACGTGGCTCAGGAGATGACAGATGTGCAGCGACACGGTGTCGTCGAAGCAAAACGGCTTTCGGATGGAGAGAAAAGCGAGTTGTTTCGGGAAAAGCACGTCAGCAGTGCATGTGGATGTGGATGCCACCCTCGAGGGCGGAATGATGATGCCACTGGCGTCCAATATTTTGCTTGGATGTACCGACGCAGTGCCATGGATTGCGGATCGTTCACTGTACTGGTAATGATCCACTCCTGTGTTGTACACATGCTGTATGGCATGCGAGAAGTTCACGACTGGGGCCAACCAGGCTGCGGATGCATGTGGCACATTGCTGACGGACACTTGCAATGAACAATGCTACGACTTGGGTTCGACAAGGAACCATCTGGTGAAGATTAACGGGTCTTGGTTCTGTGGATCAAGTCACAGTTGATCAATTGATGGGATTGTCGATGCGCTCCTCGTAACGTGACACTAAACGACCTACTCTCAAGGAGCAGAATCCAATCGCACATGTTGTTGCTTGTGGAGGACGAAGTGGCGAGCGTCATGTCGACGAAGAATCCCTTGATTCATGGCTTATATACATATGTGCTACAGCGTGAGCTCGGCTGAGTCTACTTTCGTTAAATACTTGGTTCGCAGCAATGTCGGCTGCGTTGAAATTATGCTCTTTAGTCAAGTCGTGCGCTCTTGCATCGTCGGCTTTTGGCCGGCTTCCGGGTGCACATCCATGCATTGTGGATGGTCGGCACGACGGTGTCGATGTACTCGCTGTCTTCCTCCACGGTATGCATCAGACGGATCGCCTTCCGATGATGCATATGCGCATCACGTGTGAAGCGCACCCGGCTTCCGCCGACACGCACGCCCGTGCGCTCCTGCTGTCGGTACTCGCGCGGGATCACCACTGGAGGAACAACGTACTCGCGCACGACTTCGTGCGCCTCCTCCATATCGGATTCGGATCTGCGGAACGCTGTGAAGAACGATCGGCGCCTGCTGTCTTCCATTTCCACTGGCGTCGACATGCGTCGTCGAGTGCTTACTCGCTCCGGCGACAACACGGCCGGGCTCGGCACAATTCTGCGCAGCCACAGCTTGATGCGTGTGCGCTTCTGCATTTTCGGAGCAGCCTCGCGGGCGCCGCCGTCCGTGGCGCCGCTGTGCTTGTTGGTGGCCGCCGCGGTGATCGGCAGCGCCGGGATGCTCGGGGCGTTGGCTTCTGTCATGGCTGTGGTGGTGGCTGTGAACGAGGTCACCTGCGTCGTGGAACGCCAATTGTCGTCTGCCCGCATGCTCGTCTTTTCTTGCCTTCCATCTTTCGAGGGTGGACCTCGACGTCGCGCTTGCAGCCGGTCAGGGTCCAACGCTGTCATTGCAGGTGCTCGCTCTCTGTGTCGCAGCGTCGCAGAGCAGCGACCAGCTGGCACCGCCGAAGCTGCGATCAATTGCACCCCACTCGCGCGACAAACATGGCTGCAACAATGGCTTCGCGCGTCTGCGACGGCAACACCCACACACCGTCGTGCTAGCACTCATCACCCATGTCCAATTGTAGCGCGTGTGACTCCTGCAGTGCCTCCACAAACTCGACCGCGTCGGGTCGCATTAAGCAAGAACAAGAATTTCGCATCAACCATTCCTCACATTTGTTTCTCTCCTCACTCCACTGCGATAAAATGCTGTGGGCATCTGGGCACCGTCATGTGGGTGGGTCATTGGGGTAGATGGTCTGGGTGGGTTTCCATGTTTTGATACTCTGAACCCGTGGGTTTCCCGACCCGCCAGCTGGAGGATTTTGAAAGAGAGGAAAGCCGCGACGCGCGCGAAGCGATGGAAGCGCCGAGTGGCTCGACGCCGGCGGCCATGGCCACGAAGGTGACGACGATGCCGACGAAGAAGGCGCCGAAGAGGGCGCCACGGGTGCTCACGCCACAGCCGGCGCAGCTCGTGCCGCCGTACGACCAGTACAACTACCACGTGCTGCGCACCGAAGTGAGTCGACGAATGGCGATGGCGGGCACGGTCCGCAGTCGCACGCGCGAGAGCATGATCCAGGCGCTCAAGGACGCCGATGCCCGCGCTTCCGCAGCGCTCATCGACCTCACGGGCGCAAACGACGGCGACGTGCCCAAGGCCACACCCACCAAGCCGTCGTTGAACGCATTGGGTGACCTCCTGCGGCTGCAGAACCAGCCACTGCTGTCGAGGGAATCGGTCGACACGAAGGCGCGCCAGCACACGCCACAAGCGCCACAGGCAGCGAAGGCTGCCGCCAGCAAGCCTGCAGCGAGAAAGGTGACGGCGAAAAAGGTGACGGCGAAGAAGGTGACGGCGAAGAAATCGACGACGACGACGACGACGACCTCCACTACACCATCTCGCAAGTCTACCCGGGCGGCGACGCCGTCGCCGGCGTTCCCAGCCAGTGGAACACAGGACGCTGTGGTGACCAGTACGCCACGGTCGACGCGGCCGCGCCGTGGCTGTCGCTTCCGCTTGATCAACGTGCTACTGAGTCCCGACTACTCGGTGCGATGGGCGGAGATGCAGCTCACGTTGCCAGGAGGTAAGGCTGGTGCGGATAATCGAGGCCCAACGCCACCGCCCATGGACGCGCGATCGAGTCGTTTCTGGCAAGACGTGCAGAAGGCGTACGTGACGTCGAACGAGGTGTTCGGCTCGCTCCAGTTTGATGACGCGCTGTTTGCCAGCATCTCGCCCGAATCCGTGGTGCATCATTCCGCGGCCACGCTGCACCAGATGTGGTGCGAGATTCTCAACCTGTACACACAAGCGGTTCGAAACTCACGGCAGTCACAGCTCAACGGCCGAGTGTCCCACTCGTTCTTCGACTTCTGCTCGGGCAGGCTGGACCTTTTGTATCTGCACATGGGGCTGCTGCTGGAACCGCAGCTGGCCGTGCTCGTGCTGCCACTCGAAGACACGGCTTTGGCGAGATCAGCGAGTCTGGGGAAGGCATCACCAGCGAAGCCGACGCAGCCAAAGCCAACGCCAAAGCCAACCGCGAAGCCAACAGCAAAGCCGGCGGTGAAACCGAAGCCAGCACCGAAGTCAGTTCCAAAGCCGACCCAGAATCCAACGCCGACTCCATCAAAGGCCGCTACAGTCATCTCAAAGCCAAGAGACACTGCGCCATCCAAGCCAACCGCTGTTGCTCCGCCGAAGCCTAGCGTCGCTGCCCCGCCTAAGCCACCAACATCGACGGCAAAGCCCACAGTGACGAAAACATCCAATACAGTCTCCAAACAGACGAAGTCGACAACAAATCAAGCTCCAGTGACTGCGCAAGTGCCAGTGCCTCAGTCAAAGCAAACAACAGCGTCGAAAACGGCCACTCCAGTGCCGAAACCGGCAACAGGAGCGCAGAGCTTGTGGGGGAACCCAATCAAGCAGACTAACCATGTCACGATGCCGCAAGCAGTGACAAAGCATAAACCCGTGTCAGTACAAACAGCGAGAGCACCAGCAACCACTAACGTCGCGGTATCTAAGGGTTCCGACAAGGGACCTGCCGCCACCGGCAGTCAGCAAGTTCCAACATATCAGCCGAAGTCAGTCCCACAGCTGGATACTGGACGAGAGGTCGCTTTGGACACCGGTAGATCTGTACCAGCTCCTGTTTACAGGGACGAACCAGCACCGATTGCTGTTGCTGTTGCTGTGCAGCGGTCCCCCAAGCCCAAGACACCCAAGAAAACTGCGGGCCGCACACCACCGCAATCAAAATCGGTGGCTTTAAATCAGCGACAAGTTGCAGAGGAGGATGTAGCACCAAGCAACCTTCAAGCCAACACTCCATCAACTTCTTGCGCCAGAAGTGCTGTCCCGACAATCGTGATGCCCGAGCTGCAAATCGACGGATCTGA
Organism: Lagenidium giganteum; assembly: GCA_002286825.1. Classification (NCBI taxonomy): domain Eukaryota; phylum Oomycota; class Peronosporomycetes; order Pythiales; family Pythiaceae; genus Lagenidium; species Lagenidium giganteum. The sequence goes on along the minus strand of NSDO01000489.1, from coordinate 7,628 downwards.
GTTACCAGATCCATCGTCTCTCTCGATTACTCCGTCCCCGAGAAAACGCGCAGTCAACCGAGAACCCCGCGCATCCACCGAGCCCGAGTGCATTGAAGAAGACGAAGGAGTGGAAGAAGTGCGCATTGCCCGTGGCGAAAAGCGCCCACACGAAACCACCGACATTGTGGCAGTGCCTCAAAATGAATTGTACGCGCATCCGTCCAAACGAATGCATTCCTCCCTTACAACAATGTCGTCAGTGGGTCCCATCGACGAGTGGGATATCGTTGAACATCGTTTGCGCCGGGTCAATGACTGCTTGGATCGCTGCTACAGAGGCCTCGCGGATGAGAATATCCAAGGAATGCATCGACATGGCCTTGAGGACGACCTTCGTTTTTATACGGCAATGAAGAAGACGCTGCAAGAACAACTGCTTATGTCCATGCATGGGTTCTAAACGGGAACATCAAAGGGATGTCTGTCTAGGTTAGCGTGGCGAAGGGATATTTATCTTGCGGCAATGGTTTTTGATTCGTGGGTGCGTTCTTCCAGCTTCTTAGATTCTATGGCCACGGTATCACGGCTACTGCACAAGCAGTTGATTTTGTCAAGACTGTCGCTATGACAGCACAGACAGGCTCAAATGCACGAGATCGCGATACGACATCGTGTGAGGGTACGCAAGACGAGCTAATGGCTGTACGCTGGATTGGTTGACGTCGTAGATGTACACTTTCCGGAATCGCATATGAGACAACTTCATGAAGAACAGTGTGAGCAAGTCGTCCGTCTGAACGAGGAAGCGACCACCGACGATCACATAACCGTTGGCGTAGATACCATCAGCTGATGCGTACTGCATGCCCTTGATCACGCGATAGTTGTCGTAGTCGCAAACGAGGCCAAACTGGTTTTGAAGGGCCGCGCCCGTGGCTAGTTCGAAGTTGGTGCACCGAACAGCTGAGCTCATGCTCCGCTCTGTCGTGGATGTCAGCGTCGACCCAGACGCACCGCCTTGGTCGCTCGGAACGACGGCCGTTGATCTTTCGACACTCATGGGACCGCCGCGGTATCGACGATAAAGCTTCCGCAGTCCAATGTAGACAACCACGAGGACGAGCGTGAAGAAGAAGAGGGTAGCTGCGATGAACGCTGGATCGCTCTTTCCCATGACGTGTGCCCCCCACATGCGCATTGGAGATGCCATGGCTGCGTCGTCGCTCGTCACGATGTTACCGGCGACGTAGTCGGCCAATGAAGCCGAGATGACCTTGTTTGCCAACGTGGGAAACCATTGCAGAATAACCAAGCGGTTCCGATAGCCGAGTTCGAAGAAGTAGAACGCAAGTGCAGGGTCGACGCGCTCGTGCGAGCCATTAGCGAGGACGCCCACGACGCTGAGGTAGATGGTGAGCAGGTCGGCGTGCATGATGTCTTCCTCGATGAACATATTAGGCGCCGACGAGAGTTCGCTGGCGTCACTCATGACAAACTCTGTGAGCGACCAGAACGCGTCAAGTAGCCACGAAAAGAGCACCAGGAGACAGCGGAAGAGCATTTTCGTTGAAATGGCCACGAACGGCTCGCCCAGCCAGAGCTTGCCCATGCGGAGGTTGTTATACGTGAGTATCATAAGGATCACGAGATGGAACGACACCTGCAGAGCAAAGACCAGGTGGATGCAGTGAACCCACGCCCACGAGTCTCGAAGCACAGGCTTACCAACCCAGTGACGCGTCCCGATGGCGTCTCGCGCACCAGTGTCCAGCATCCAGACGTTGTTGTTAATGTTGGATTGTGCCGTCTCGCTGACTCGGTAGAAGCCCGTGCGACGTGCTGTCAGAGTCGTCCACGCGAGTTCGTCCGCAGATGGAGGGACACGACGAAGCTCCCACCAGCCTTCGTCATTGACACCCAGCGGCTCGTACAGTTCGAAGTCGAATGGCACGTACGGATACCCGAGTGACAACGCAAAGCGATATGTGACGTTTTCGCGCATGTCGGAGATGAGGGTTGACACTGACAAGCCAACGGGGCCCTGCTCACAGCGCGCCGGCATCGAATACATCTGGTTAGAAAGCGCAATGCTGAGCAGCGCAACGTCGTCGGGATCATCCTTGCGGCGAAGCAGCAAGTTAAATTTCCCCGTTGTGCGGTCTCCAAGGCGAATGGACGACGCCGAGCAGTCGACGACGGGTGTGATGAGCTCGTACTCGGTCAGTACCGTTGCGTTTTTCGCCACACCACGCATGTACGCAGCGTATACGGACCGAATAAATGGGTTTCGGTGGATGAGTGTCGCAACGTTACAGCTTTCAACGGAGACGTAGCCGCCAGCATCGAGAAACAGCGCAGTGGAGCGTGGCGTGGTGTCGTTTTGGAGCAACTCGGTCACGAGCGGACTTTCACGCAACGTGGCATTTCCCAACTTGTCTGGCAGCAGCGTAGCCGTGTAAGGCTGCATTACCATTGTCGGTAGTTGCTGGCCTATGAGCAGCTCCAGCGACTTGATAGACGCTGAGAAGGCGATCGCGACGTAGAGGACAGCAGCTGAGAATGCGAGCCACCTTCTCAACAGGTTGAAGAGCTGCTTCGCGGGGATATTGGTCGCCGACCGCCAAAGGCGAATGGGCGTGCCTGTCCCCGACCGTCGACCTGGTTGACGCTGACTGAAGAGCTGTGAGTTGGGATCCCCTCCACTCTTGCCCGAGCGATTGTTGTTGATGGCGACGACGGCCGTCTTAGACAACACGCGGAAATGGGGCATCATAAGGTGATTTTGATGCGCTGTCGAATGCCTCGAATCGAATGTGCTGCTTCTGCGAGTCTTGCTTACGCTTATGGCGACAGGACCGAACGAGCCAGCATGTGCGATGGGGTCAGATCACCGGAGGAAGCATCCGTCTGAGCGCAATCACGGTGCCAGAATAGCGCGACTGCGACTATGATATCCGCGGGAGAGTGGGGTCGGCAGCCAGAACTGGAAGCGAGCTTGAGCGTCGAAGTGCCGCTCAAGTTGGGCGGACACGAAATAGTCACCGTGCTCTTCGCCAAGGTATTTACCGGGAAGCGGTCCGCAGAATGGAACAAAGAAATCTGCTGTTGATGCACGCCAGACGATGGTGAACGCAGAGGAATGCGAGGAAGCATATAGTTGTGTTTATCATGTTGCCACAATGCATGCTTCGAGCGTGGTGTAACACGCGGTGAGCACGCGGCGAGGCGCCTTGACTTGACATAAGCACCAGCACCAGCCATTGCGTGTCGGGTGCGAGTGCGACCATGCGATGCAGTGTGGATCGAGCATGTATTTCCAGAGCGCGCTGGAAGTGCGAACGCAGTGTCAGCGGATACCGACTGAGCTCCATATCCGAGCCAAAACTACTGGTACCCAAGGAAGCAAGCGACATACCGCTCGACAACCACAACGCCTACAGGCAATCTTCACCTTACGAGACTGGCGTTGCTACGTCAAACTCTCGCGCGTTTGAGTCTGCTTCCAACAAAGAAGGCGAACCTGAAAGACCTACAGCATGTTTGGGAAAAGCATCCGAGGTGTTGGTATGGTGGCGCGATCGACAGTCAAGTGGTTTCAGTCCGATCTCTCGTTGTCGGTGGCCGACCGTCGACGCCGTGAAAGAGCTCAGCCACCAACGCCCACAGCGGGAGCACAGTGCAATGACGGCAGCAGCGACTGCGGCTTGTACGCCACCCACCCACGAGAGCAGGCGGCGCGAAGCGTCACGAGTGCTTGGCACGAGGAGGCGTATCCGTTCACGCCGCGACCATTCCTTCCACAAAGAACTGACCCAAGACCAAGAGCACGCTCGACCCCCCACAGCTGCAGCAACAGCAGGCACGGAGCGACGTCGGCGCCTTGGACACCGGCGTACGCTTGGGCAGGCATTCTCCCTGCATCGAGTGGATTGAGCAGTGAAAGCGTGGTCAGCACCAGCCAGACGCAACACCCGCGAGCGAGCAGAAGAGGACGAGAATGCGGCGTACGACTCCGTCGTCGTCGTCAAGCAGAGGAGCGTCGCGCCAAAGCAGCGACGCGCCATCGACCAAACCACGCATGGCTCTCGGAGACACTGTGCTCGTTAAGTCCAAGTGGAGCACAACTGCGTCGTCAGGCGGTGGTGAGCCGCGTCGGGGCAAGGTCAAGCGCTTGCGTTCGAATGGCACAATCGACGTGTACTACGACAACGGGGAGATCGAGGAAGGCGTTGGACGTGAACGCATTCGCTCCGTCACTAGCGCGACCGCGAGCGACGCCAGTGGGCGTGAACAGAAGAAGACAAGCTCGACAGCGAGCAAACGCACCGCAGCCTCAACTTCCAGCGCGAATGTGAGACAACAAAGCAGTGCGACGGCCGCGGCCGCGGCCACGGTCACGCCACCCCCGCCAGTGAATACGACGCGAGCAACTGGTGGACCGCGAGAGGAAAACGTGCCGCTCTTTTCACCACCGGCAGTGGCAGTGACGATGGATACGTCGGTGCCCCCTCGCCGGATCAAGACTGCCGAAGCTGTGATGGAACGCAGTACTTCGAACACAGCGGCCACGACGACGAATGTGCGTCGTTCAAGTGCGTCAGACCGTCAATCCATGGGTCGAACCATTGCAAAGTATGTTGACATGAGCGAAGCGCTCCAGGAAAACCAGCGCCAAGTGACTCATTTACTTTCAGTGATCTCGGATCAGCGCGAGGATCCTACAGCTGTGGTAAGTCACGTACCGCGTTCTTCGTTGCTACCGCTGAATCACGACCGTCTCCTCGTATACTGACGTATTGGTTTGTTGCGACTCGTGATGACAGAAAAATGCATTGTCGTCGTTGTTGCGTGTTGTTCGTTCCGCACCGCAAGTCACAGCTGAATGTCTGCACCAGCAACAGGGCGAAGCGCTGTTGTATGACATCATCGAGTCCCATGCGTCCCATGCCGTGTTATTGTGTTATGGCTGTGTGTTGCTGCGCAAGTTGTGCCACTTAAGTATCGAAGCCACCGAAATGTTTGTTCAGCGTGGAGTCATCGAGTTGCTGGCACAAATCTTACGACGATTCCTCGAAGATGCAATTCTTCAGGCATCTGCATGCGGATGCCTCTCGGCACTGGCGCAGCTGAGCAATCCGACCAAGAACAAAATGCTCGACACCGACTGCGGCATCCTGCAGCTCGTGCTGGAATCGCTGACGACGCATCGAGAGTATTCCAATCTGACGCGTCAGGTCCAGATTTATGCATGTGAAGGTATGATTGATGATCGAAGAGTACTAACTCACTAGCTTATGTTGGGCGTCGACTAACTGATCCCGTTGTTACTTGATAGTGTTGGTAGAGTTGTGCGATTACGGCGGAGGTCCAACCGCGACGCTGGTGGTGGGGAATATCTGCCAGGAAATCTCAACGATTGAACTCCTTGTTTCGCTGTTGCGGCAAAGTATTGCGAGAGAGGATCGGAAAGTGATCTGCATTTTCTGCACCCTCTTGCTTTGGTAAGCACAGCCCTGCATCACATGCATGATTCTGCGTTTACTAACGTCTAGCTTGATGGTGTTGTTGATAGTTTGGCAGCCAACAGCACGTTGGGCGCCGACAGTTTGCGTGAGCTTGGTGCCATGGCAGACATATCGCTGATCATGGCCAAATTCCCAGTTGACGAAGGTAAGCTTTGAAGCGCTTTGTCCTTAGGATGTGATCGAGTCAAGCGGTGCATTGATGTTACTACTGCGCTTGATGTAGGGATTGTGCGATTCTCCGCACCGGCGTTGCGCGCCATTGCGGCTACAAGCATGCAGCACTCTCCATCGCGACGTGTCATTCAGACCGCGCGAGTTATCCTGGACGAGGAGATTTTGCGCCCAACACCACATGCTAGCGCCACCGCAAGGTCTACGTCTCCAGGACGAGCCGGCCACAGTGGGCGAGTCCGGGACATTTCCCGCGATACGCCGCCGTCTTCGTCACGAACATCGAGTCGCCCACAAACAGCGATGCGTGTGAGTGAGTCGACCGGGTCAATGCAGCCGTTTGGACAGGCCGCATCCGCCCTGGGTAGCACGCCATCGATGCCATACTTCACATCCACGCCCTCAGAGCTACAGTCGATTGCACGTGAAAGTAGCCGAATGGCATCGCAGACAACGTCAAGAATACCACTGCCGCGAAGTCGTGAACAACACATCAAGAGTGGGGCGACCCCGTCCAAGAAAAAGGTTGTGCGCTCCAGTTTGGACCGTGACAAGAAGTTAATCAAGACGTACGGCGGCGGTAAGCAGCAGCACAAGTCACTGATCCCCTCAGCGATTCCGATCCCTGTTCTACACGATCCAGCGCGTGTCAACCCTTTACGCAACAACTTCTTCCTCGAGTCCAATGACGCACCGTTTGCAAGTGGCTTCCCAACGGATCCTCCTTTGGCCAAAAGCCGAGCTCATTCGGCGAAACTCGCGCCGCTGTCGGGAGAAACGATCAAGTTTTCCACGACGCGATACCCAGATACATGCTTTGATCCGATGACAGCAGATGCTAGACGCGAGGCCGACAGCTCTGCATCTCGTCCACAGACAGCCGTCGTGGTGACTAAAGTTCCAGAAGCGCAGAGAAAAAGTCACCAGCGGGAGACCGAAGGAAAAGCGCAGCGTGGACGTATGGAAGCCAAGAAGTCGCGTGAACATCGTGATGGTGGTGCGCATGCAACTGTGTCTCAGGCACAAACGCTGTACATCAACAGTCGACCCACAAGTCGATCCATCTCACCAGTGCGCGGCAAGCGATCCACATCCAAATCGCGATCCCCTCGAAGTAATCGGGCTATGGACGTTCCAGGTCCTACGAGCTTGGGTCTGGCCGCGACCGAAATGACGCAATCGCTGCAAGACTTGCAGGAAATCGCACAGCAATTGCTCAGGGAAGAGCAACGCATCGCAAATCTATCTGTACGACCATCGAGCAACCCAATATCACCTGGTCAGGGACGAATGTCTTTCTCGGACAAATTGCACAAGATGATTGAGATTGCAGAGACATCCATGTATGAGCGAGGCCTCAATGATGCATCTGCGGAGCAACAATCGACGATCCAACCTCAACTGGGCCGCCCCGTACCTTCGGAAGCAAAACGTTCTCCACCGAAAGCAAATCCAACCGGTTACAAGGTGCTACGGTCATCGGGAAGCAAGGCTAAACTGCAAACTGTGCAACAGGATGGTCAGTCTGTGACCAAACTGCCTGACTTGAACACGCGGGTACCGTTCAGCTTCGATGCTGTGAATCAGTCGATCATATCACCGCGGACATCGACGACAGAGGGAAGTGGCACAGCTCGCCGAAATGTCCGCGATCACAACGATTCAGCTGAGCTACCAACTTTGTTGAGTCCCATCGCACTTGCTCCGGCGAAAACAATGTTTGCAATCGTACCGGAGGAGTCCCTTCCCGTGGTTCATCCAGCAGAACAAAATGAGCGAATGCTTCAATTCAACCAAGCGCAGCCGATTCCATCCCAACAGCCAAAATTGACAGCGCCTGTGCCATCACAAAGCAAGTTGACGGAGCCGGAGGAGCCGTCTGTCACTACTGAGCCGGCCGTGGAGGCGCCAGAGGAGCCGGGTGAGTTTGCAGGCAAGATGGAAGCGACC
>NSDO01000488.1:25586-51658 GCA_002286825.1 Lagenidium giganteum | reverse complement strand
TGTGCCACGATCGGGTGGTGAGCTAGGAAGATCACTAGCGGAGGCGCGATGTGCAATTTCTCGATACGGTGCCTGCTCACAGCCTCGAGGAACATGGGCGCATCGAACTTGGGTAAAATGACGAGGGGGACGCCTTGGTAGATCGAAATATGCATCAACGTCAGCGCGTAGGCGTGGAACAGTGGTAACACAGCTAGCAGAGGTGACGTGAACTTCTCAAAGAATGAAATGTGCACGACGCTGGCGTAGATGCCTCGAGCTGTCATTTCGACACCCTTAGGCTTGCCCGTTGTACCACTCGAGAAAGGAAGGAGCACGACTGTGTACGGATCCACCACGGAAGGCTCAGCGTCGGTCGCGAAGGAGAAAAACTTTGTGACGTCAGTGACTTGCTCTCCTCGGGCTTCTTCCAGCGAGCACTCGCCGATGGTAAAGATGTGGTCGGCGTCGATGGGCTGCTGAGCCAAACGGGCGGCGTCGACACCGACTTGTACCAGCGCGTTGTGGACGATGAGAGCCTTGGCGCGAGCGATGTTGCATTGATCGGCAAGTTCGGTATCGCGGAAGAGTGGTGAGGAAGGCGACGTGACGATGCCGACAGACATGAGACCGAGAAAAATCACCGGGTAGTCGATGCAATTGATCGAGTGAAGAACCACCACCTGCAAGCAACTTGCACGTCAGAACAACGCATTGAAGGGGCAACAAGCGACTCGCGCGTACATCGCCTGGCTTGTATCCGCGGGCGAGGAACGCCTGTCCGACCCGGTGCGCTGCATAGTAGACCTGCGTGAAGCTCAACGTGCGATTGGACGCCCCGCAGATGAACGCGGGGTCGTTCGGACGCGTCGCGGCTTGCTGCTGCAAAGCTGTCCATACGCTGGCATCCTTCGGCCAGTCCAACTTGCCGTGTGGGGAGGTGAACAAGCGCATTGGCGTAAGCACCTGCTGGGCAGTGGGAGACAATCGCAAAGTGACCGAGCGCCGTAGCGGTTGCCGTGCCGTTTGACGATCGATTGGTCTAAATTCGCGACGGATGATCGTGCGTTCTTACCTGGGATGTCAATATGTGGGAAGGGATGGGTCGCCTAGCACGGCAGCCATTTCTGGGAGCGCCCATTTCTCGAGCACGACCTTATGTCGGGTTCGTCGACCTGTGGGCAACGCAGCCGCACGTGTGGATGCAAAATCATCACATAACTCGCACGATTTGAGAAGACCAAGCAAGCCGAAGCCGGTCGCCTCCCATCATTCATTCAAGCAACGGTGTGATTGGCGACCAGGCGCGTCCATTTATCAATTGACGACAGCCGAGTCGTTGGATGACGGCCTGGCATGGCGTCCACAGCGGACATGGCAGAAAGAACTACTCGCAAGCTCGAATTCTCTCGATATCCCAGCGACCGCCGTTCACCCTTCCAGCCTTCGTCGCTGTGTCAAACAAACAAATACCTAGTGGCTACCAAACGATGTCCACACCGTCCGTCACCCGTCTTGAAGATTGGAGAGCGCATCAAGCAGAGACTCATCGTAAGTGGATTCAAAAGAGGAGGATCAATGCAAGAAAGCCCCAGTGTGGAGCAGTGCGGCCAAAGTCCACACAACAACAAAGCGTTCAATGCATCCATGCACGAACCAACCGTTGGACGTGTCAGTCATTCACCTCGGCGACCACCCTTCGAGAAATCTGGGAGGTTGGACGCTGACACGTTCACGAAGACCACATGCGAGACTCGCATGGCGCGACATTACACGTCCGCAATTCGGTGCGACACACAACAAAGCATAGAGGGCGTGTACGAGTCTCCCTCTTGAGCAGGGCGCCTCAATAACCAGAGCCAGGCGTGAAGCCGAGCCGCGCGAGTGCTGGTCGAGGCGGCTCGAGGCGAGGCGACGGCGTTCGCTGCGACGCTGCGCTGTCGCGCTCACTTCAGAATCCGCCTCATGAAGAGCACGTGCAACCACCAGCCACGCCACCTCCACCAGCCGTCTGTGCGAGGGTGAAGCAAGCACCAACGACGAAGAACAACCACGAAGACGCTGTTAAGCACATCCGTGTAGAGGCAATGAGCAAGATGGGCGCCGTGCACTCGCTGCGCCAGCCTGCTTACGTCAACGACGACTACGGGTTTGTGGCGCAAGCCACGCGTGAGCTCGAACGTGCCCTCACGAAACGATTCAACGTCGTGGGCCCGGACTTGGCCGCGTTGACGAGGTTGGTGCAGGCGCGGCTGAATGTGCACGCGTTCCAAGCGCTGCGCTACGTGGCGTCGACGCACAAGTACGTGGAGGGGTTACAGTCAGCGCCAGCGCACGTCCGCAAGGCGGCGCCCAAGCTCGACCGCGACTTGTTCTTGTTCTACCACGAGTTCGCCCTGCGCGTCGTCCAAGGCGCGTACATGCCTCGCATGGGTAGGGCACGTACGCACAGCATGTGCATGCATGACACCTGCAAGGCCATGTGAGCTCCAAGGACCATAACGCAGTCAACAATATAAAGTTCCCTACCTATTACGTACTTGCCGCTACCATCGAGCATTCAACACAGTCACCGCCAAACACGTGACTTTCTGGGCGGATCGCAGCCATCCACTTCATTCATCAACACCATCACTTCCATTGCCTGGAAATCACCACCATCATGGAGCGGCGACGCAGCGCCGCTCCACGCATGCGCCAGCTCCAAAGAACCGCTGTTGCCCAACGGTCGCCAGACCTGGTCGGCCTTGCAGAGCCTTGACATTCGCGTAAGGCGTCGAGCTCTTGCCCACGACCGAGTGTCTGGGTTTGCATGCCACTCCTTCGTCCAGACATCCGCGCATGCAGCACGGCTTGGGACCGTTGGACCCAAGCCCACGACATTGCCAGTCGGTGGCATCATGACGTTCGGGATCACATCCGGGAGGGAAATCGGAACCTCGGCTCGCTCGCTGATTGGTGGAAGCCCTGGGGCAGAGACCGTGACCGGTGCCACTCGTCTCACCGCGACCTTCACCCTCAACATGGCACTCGGTGCATGAGCTAATGGCTCGGGCTTTGGCTGCGCAGGGCAGGTGGGCCGCGTGGAGGCCACGTGGATGGACAAAAAGCCAACACGGTGGTCTCGTGTCCCAGCACCATGGGCTGCGCCAAGGAGAACGAGAGCTCGCTGCTCTCTCTCACTTTCCAAGTTGTCTGATGAAGACCAAGTGCTTCCAAGAACGCGATCGCCAGCAACTCATGCAAGGGTGAATGGACGGCCAAGCAACATGGGCGGAGCACAGTCGAGCACGAGCAACCTTCCACACGAGCGCCAGTACGTCGCCAGCGACTTGGAGCTGGTCCTGCAAGCCACCGAAGCGCTAGAACGCTTGCTGGCCACGCGCTTCGGCGCATTGGGACCAGACTTGGCCAGTATGATACTGGCGGTGCAACCACGCTTGTCTGCTCACGCGCTCCGAGCCCTCCGTTACGTCTCCAATGCCCACATGCACGTCCTCTGCAGCCAACCTCAGCCACGCTTGACTCCGTGCCAGAAGGCTCGACTGGGCAAGGCCCCTCCGCTTGACCGCAAGATGTTTATGGTTCATTTCGAGTACGCCGTGAGCGAGATCCAATCAGCGTCGTCGCCGCCGAAACAGCGTCGCTGTGGCCTCGACAACACGGCTGTAAGCGGTGCCATTTTGCTTCGTCGGGCGTCATACGACACCTAGACTGTCGCGCCAGCTCACTTGCGTGTCTGGATAAATGAATACACACACTGTCTTCAGTGAAATCGATTTCATAGAAATCAGCTAGTGATCTTGTGCTTCATCAACTACATGTGGAGGAGTGTACGAGATTTTGCAATCGAAGATCCATGAAATCTCCCATGGTACGCTCACTGACATCCGTTCATTTTTCCATACTTCTCGAGATAGGCAACACCTCATTCTCACTATTCGCCTGGACTTTGCACGTTTGGCTCGGTGCTTCTAACGTAGTCACATTTGCCGCCACGGCACACGAATCCTGGTGAGCAACCGATCTGGAACTGGCCAGTTGCCAGGTTGAAGCACTCATTCGCTCGGACATCTGGTGCGCGGCAGACCTGCGTGCCACGAGCGCACCACTGGCCTCTTGGACAGCCCAAGTAGCACACGGCTTTGCTCGTGTCGGGCATAATTGGAGCGTGGGCTGCTGGCAAATCATCAGCGATAACGCAGGCCGCGGCCACAGCAGCCGAAATCGCGATCAACGCGGTGGTGACTGTCATTGTTGACAGGAAGACGCCGGTTTACGAGTGCTGCAGGCGTGTCGACCATCTTCGTCCGAGTTTCCTCGAAGTTGCTTTCTACGCTTCCTCGAAGAATTCTGCGATCAGCCCGACATAATCGGACTCGGAAAGAGCTTGAAAACCTGACAAAGTAATATTCACACAAATTTAGTTTAAATCGAACAATCAACGTACGCCACCTAGCTATCATCTGCATCCAAATACTCATCGTCGTCGTCTGTATGTAGTTGCGCGTACATGTGTTGGCGCTGTTGGAGGCTTCGGCATGAGAGGGCCGGTGCGATCCAGTCGCGGATTGACGCCGTGACGGTCGTGCATAATGACTGCGGCGGGGCACTGGCAAGTGTTTTTTTTGCTATGCTGGTTGGATCTTCACCAGCTGCAGGAGCCACTCGCCCAAGTGTCGACGCGGGTTGTTTCGTCGTGGTCTCTTTGTCTAGATCAACTGTCGATAAATGCAGCAAACTGGACCCAAACAACTTCGACGCACGGCAACTGAATACAACACGAGAGCCACTGTTCGTTCCATTGGCTTTGGCAGACGCTGGATTTGTAATCTTTTCGAGCGAGCGGTTGATAGGTCGTACTGCGACTTGCGTGCCAGCAACGCGTGGATGGCACGCTGGAATGTGCACAACACATTGGCGCTCCTCAGCACCCATGCGCCTGTCAACAATCAGGGTGTCGTCGATTTCGTCCATCAGGACCTGGTACCAAACTCGGCGTTCCTCGCGGTTGATTGTTGAGCTCGTGACACTCAAGATGGCGCCATTGCGTACACGAAATAGCTCGCGCGAAGTGCTTGTGGACTCGGCATAGACTGGGAACGAGTCATCTTCGAGTCTGGCATTATTGTCAGCCTCGGACTCAGCTTGTTTGGGTACCTGCACTTGAAAGAAAGCCTTGTTGGGGCCGTATTTCGTCGGACGCGGTATCTCCTGGAGCATAGCACGGTTCGTTTTCGCATTGCACTGGATGATGTAGCCGAACGCGCCGTCCTGTGGATTCTCAAACGACGACAGCGGCACACGCACCCACATGCGGCCCTTGTCGTTCAGCACGCGCTTGGTCGACAAAAAGACTGCTCCGGGCTCCAGTGTGCCTACAACTTCAGCAGTCAAGTGCGGTGACTTGCGTAATGGCAGTGGTCGCTTGGCGTAGACGTTCCGATAGTACCGCTCTTCATTGTCCCCACCAACCTCGGACGCTGTCTCGAGCGACTGGCAGCTCCACGGCTTGGTCACGCGTTCGCCTGTGTTGGCATGACGCTCCACGATCCATGCTGCGTCGGTCTGTCTGCGCCGAGGGCCGAGGTCCACCAGCACGAGATTATCGCGCTGGTTGTCTTCGGCCTCGTCGGGCTGCTGTGATTGTTCATCGTACTCGAACTCTCCAATGCGGATCCACACTTGGTCTTTGACTAGCTTGCGCTCGAGAGCGCGCGCAATCCGAAATGCCTCGAGATTGCCAAGGCGCTGGGCCTGGAGACTTGGAGCGTCCCGCACCGGCAGCTCGCCCATCCATTTACCAGATCGCGGCGCCACGTTCTGGACATAGCACGGCTTGGGCAGAGACTTGCGCGGGTCGTCGACAACCAGCAGTGATTCAAAGAACGAAACATTGATCCAGCCCACGAGACCAAATGGCGACGTGATTTTGAGCGCCAGCTGCGTGAAATCGTCGTTAAAACGGCATTCAGTGGCTTGGAACACGCTGGCAGCTGGTAAGTGGCGCTGCGTCGAGTGGTGAGACGAGGACGTCGCCGTCGCAGTGCCCTCGGTCGGCAGCGTCACGTGCTTGCGGAGGTGCAGGTTGTACGTGGGGATGCGACTCAACGTCAGCCGCTCTTGCGCGCACAGAAACGATGGAAAACCTACAACAACGACGACCAACAGCGACCGCAAAATGGCATCGGAGCGTCAGCCTCGCAGCGCATGAGCAGTGGGAATATGGCGGGTTGTTTACTTGGCAGGCGACGCAGGTGCTTGAAGCGCACAGGCTCCGTGGACGTCCGACACGTCGTGGGGTCGTCGTCATGCTCAAACTCCACGCGCAGGTAGCCGTTCTGCTGGGCGTTGGAGAAGTAGCCGCGACGGATCTTCATCCAGCACTGGTCCTCGTAGTAGACGAGCCCCGAGCACGCAAAGTAGCAGCCCACGGGCAGCACGGCATATCTGCACACAGACGCATGGAAGTGGCCGAGTTGTAGTCGCGCACCACAGAATGGACGGATGCAAGCACGCACCTGTCGATCGAGTTCTCACGCGGGGACGAGTACACGTAGACCTTGTCCTTGTGGAAGGCGTGCAGCTCTTGGCCGTCTTGGCCGACGTACTGGAAGAGTTCTTCCATCGATCTGCGGGAGCGGTATGGGCCACGGCGTAGAGAGCACGATGTACCCGAAACATCCGGCAAAGTACGATATGGAGGCGGTACGGGTTGATTGTCGTATCCGTGAACTTTTGTCGTATCCGTGAACTTTTGTCGCAAGAAGGAGATGGAGACTTGGTACTCGAGCGAGTTGTCGGTGTACTTGGCGCGAAGGAGAGCAAGTGAGCATGGGCGCGAAGTCGAAAAGTGACCAAAGTTTGGATGTGTTTTTGCTAGATGCAAGTGGCAAAGTTTGCACGGAAATGCAGGCATCGCACTTTGGAACTGAATTCCAGCCTAAATGCAGAGAAAATTTCCTGTCTCATTGCACGTCCAGAATCCGACCCATGATGCTGGAAGCAAAGCAGACGTCGACATCATCGACGCTATGCAAGGGCGATCTGAGGGGCGCAGGCGGAAATATGTGTGAACTCGAGCGCTTGATGAGATCTTCCGCGAGACCTAAACATTCGTGTAAAACCTATTCGCACGAATGGGCTGTCTAGGCAGTGGGCACACTAGCAAAGACATTGTTTTGAATATATTACGGCATGTTGACACTCATGGAGTTCACTTGGAGTCTTCGCAGAACTTCTTGGCGTTCTGGAAGATGCGCAACCATGGGCTAGCAGGCAGCGCTTCGAAGTCCTTTGGCATCCATGGCCACTGCCACTTGAGGTAGCAGCGCTCTGGATGTGGCATCATGCACATGTGGCGACCGTCAGCGGACACGAGACCAGCAATGCCCTGTGGCGAACCGTTCGGGTTGAATGGGTATTCTTCCGTGACATTGTTGGCGTCGTCGACGTAACGAAGTGGCGCGAGATTGTTGTCCAGGTACGTCTGGAGCAGCTTCGGGTGCGAGAAGTGCGCCTGGCCTTCGCCGTGCGCGACCCAGACGCCGAAGGAGCTGCCCTCCATGCCTTGCAGGAGAATAGACTTGGACTTCTGGATCTTGACCGACACAAAGCGCGATTCATAGCGACCCGACGCATTGTGGATGAAGCGTGGCAGCACTGGTTCGCTGCTCTCCTTCTGCAGCTCCTCTTCGTTTGGAGGGTTCACCCAGCCAAGCAACGACATGAGCTGGCAGCCGTTGCAAACACCCAGACTGAAGGTATCGGAACGATTCTTGAACGCGGAGAACTGCTTCAGCACGTTACCGTGGAACTTGACAACACCAGCCCAGCCCTTGGCGGAGCCCATGACATCTGCGAAGGAGAAGCCTCCCACGAACGCTACACCGCGGAATCGCTCATCCAGCGTCACGCGCCCAGCCACGATATCCGACATCGTCACATCCCACGCCTCAAAACCAGCCGAGTGGAAAGCGCTGAGCATTTCACGTTCGCCGTTGCTGCCTTCTTCACGGATGACAGCCACGCGATGCTGGTTACGCGTGCTTAGTTGAGCTTGTGGGGTTGGAGTTGGCTGGAAGGTAACCTTCCACGCTGGAGTTGTGCGCAGACGCAAGGTGCGCTGTTCAGACGACACACAATCTGGATGGCACTGGCGCTTCTCGAGCTCGAAGCTCGTGGCTTCCCAAACATCGCGCAGCTCAACCATTTGATCTTGGACAGCCACGTGACCATTCACGCGGATATTGATCTCGCCGTCCATGGTAACCTTGCCGATCTTGGCCAGTGGCACGCTGTGTTGAGCGAAGATGCGTTCGACTTCGGCGGCGTTGGCACCAGCAGCCACCTGGATCACCAGGCCGAGTTCTTCCGCGAAGAGCACATGAAGCACCTCCTTCGTCGTCACCTTCTCGTTTGGCTTCTTTTCTGGGTGCTGGATGTCAACGTTGACACCGCAGTTGCCTGCGAATGCCATCTCCAAAAGCGTCACCACCAAACCACCGTCGCTACGGTCGTGGCCAGCAAGAATCAAATTCTTCTTGATGCTTGCCTGCGTCGCGGCGAAGGCGTTCTTGAGCAGAGAGGCATCTTCGACGTCAGGTGACACCTTGCCAATCTGGTTGTACACCTGGGCGAGGGCAGAGCCTCCCAGACGGTACGAGCCCTTGCCCAAGTCGACGTAGTACACCACTGAGTCCTTCTCGTGAGTCTTGAAGTCTGGCGTGACAGTCTTCTCCACGTCGTCACAACCGGCATACATCGTGATCACAAGAGTACCTGGAGCCTTGACGTCCTCCTTGTTCACCTTGGCGGCCATGGACAAAGAGTCTTTGCCGCCATCAACTGCGACACCAACTTGCTTCATGAACGTGGTCATGGCTTCGCAGCACTCATACATTCGCGCAGCCTCGCCAGGGAGCTTGGCAGCCCACATCCAGTTGGCTGAGCACTTGCAATCCTTCAATCCACGACCAGAAAGCGATGCCCAGACCAAGTTCGTCAGCGACTCGCCGACACTGAGGCGAGCCATGGCAGCAGGAGAAACCAGGCCCTTGATAGGTTGTTCACCGCAGGCGCTGGCAACACCTGGGACCTTGCCACCAGACTGCTCGCTGGCGAAGTGGGTTTGCGCAATGACACCGCAATTGGCAAGTGGCAATTGGAGTGGGCCGACAGTCTGCTGCTGAGCGATCAAACCGCTCACACTGCGATCCACCTTGTTGGTCAAGAAACGCTTCGAGCCGACCGAGACCAATCGCAGAACGCGATCCAAGGCGTCACGCAAGGTGATATCGACTGGCAAGGACAGCTCCTTGAGCTGTTCTGCAGCCTTGCTGTCCTTGAAGGTCTTCTGAGGCATCTTGCCCAAGACCAGGTCCAAGTCGAGGTCAAAGGGTGTCGAGTCGTCTTGCGAGTCGTGCAACACAACGCGTCCATCGCCGGTAACCTGGCCCAGCAGTGCGTATGGGCAGTTCTCACGCTCGCAGATCTTGTGGAACAGATCGACATCTTCTGGGCGAAGGAGCAGGGCGTTGTTCTCCTGGTATTCCGCACCCCAGATTTCAAGCACGGACAAGGTCTCGTCACCGACGAGGATGTTGCGCACTTCGTACTTCGCACCGCCACGGTTGGCGTCTCCGGGCTTCGAGTTAGGCACTTCGACGATTTCCTTCAAAACGTTGCCGTTGCCGCCAGCACCTTGATCGTGGATGGAGACAATTGGGTTGCGCTCGCCGAGATCAATACACGCACGGATCACCTTGTTCATCTTGCTCTCCATTTCCGCATCACCACGCTGAACCGCGTTGAAGTCGAGTTCGGCAGTCTTGGCATCCTGGATACGACTGGAAGCGGCACCGCCGCCCATTCCAATGCGATAGCACGGGCCACCAACCTTCACGACGTACATCTTGATATCTGGGTCGCCCTTCACGCAATGACGAGCATCGAGCTGACCCAAACCGGCAGAGAACATGATCGGCTTGATGTACTCACGGCGCTCGCCGCTTGGAAGCTTCATACCGAACGAACGAGCAAAGCCCGTGACGACAGGCTCACCGAACTTGTTGCCGTAGTCCGATGCACCGTTCGAGGCTTGCGTCAAAATGTCACGAGGGTGAGCAAGGTTCGATGGGTATGGCAGCTTTTCGTCTTCCCACGGCAGCTTGTAGTCTTCAAGGTGAAGGTTGCCCACAGAGTATGCGCTCACGCCAGCAATAACATGCGCACCACGGCCAGTGGCTTGGACATCACGAATGCGACCGCCCGTACCAGTTTCGGCGCCTGGGAATGGAGCCACACCCGACGGGAAGTTGTGCGTCTCCGCAGTCAAGAGCACGTGGCTCTCGATGGCCTGTTCCTCGTATGGCGATGGCTCGCCCGCGGATTTTGGGCCCAGCTTGACGATCTTCGAGCCACGGATCGCGGAAGAGTTGTCGTGGAACGCGATGATACTGTTCTGCTTGGCTTCTTCGGTGAGCGTCGACTTCACCATCTGGAACAACGTCTGGGGCATCTCCTTGCCATCGAGCACGATCTTGCCACCAAAGAACCAATGACGCGAGTGCTCCGAGTTACTCTGTCCCATGTCGAAGCATTCGACATCCGTTGGGTCACGCTGAAGCTTCTCCTTGAACAGGTTGAGGTAGTAGTCGAGATCCCAATCATCGAATCCCAAACCAATCTCATCGTTGATCTTCTTGAGAGCCTCCATGCCCTTCTCCATGATTGGGATATTGCGCACAGGTTCCACAGTCTTGCCGTGCCAAAACGTCTGCAATGGCGCTTCGTACACTTGCTGGGTCATGCGATCGCACTCGTGGGCGAGCAATTCTTCCTGAAGCGCTTCAATCGCCTTCTCCTTGGGCAGGGACGACGTGTAGCGTACCAAGTAACGCATGGAGCGCTCAATGCGCTTGATCGACTTGACACCACAGGCGTTGCAAATGGCCACGGCGTTACTCGACCACGCCGTCGAAAAGTTCATGCGCGGGCCCACTTCAACCAGCCACTGCTCCGTCGCCTCCGTGTGGTTCACACGCTCCTTCTACACAACATCACCAACAAACGCAGCAACGTCAACCTCCAAGTCCCCTCCGATCCCGCACCGCACCAAAACAACTCGCATACCTCCAGGAACGACTTGGTTTCTTGCGTCAAGTCGCGCTCGAACGTCTCGCTGAGCAGCCAGACGAGCACATCGCGCTCCTCGGGCGTGAGCGCGGCGGCTTCGCCGCTGCCCTGCGCGCTTTCCTTCGTCTCGACGTAGAAGCAGTTCTCGGTGGCCAAACCGAGCACTTGCACTTGGTCTTGCGTGCGCGCCGCGACGTGCTTGGCCAGGTGCTGCTGCAACGACGCAGTGCCGTGCGCCGACAGCGCCGGCGTGCGGTAGAAGCGCCGCAGCGGCGTGCCATGCACGGTCTTGAGCTTCTTCTCGCCGCTCATGGTCATGGGCGGGGCGGGGCCTTGGCGGGGCTGGAGGTGTTGAAGTGCGCGGACGGCGGTGGCTGGCGGAGTGACTACAAAGGTGGCGGCGCCGTTCAATTCAACATGGTGTGGCCACACACGTGAAGGCTGAAGGTGTTGGAAACACGGTGGGGGAAAACAAACAGTATGATTCAGTCGGCGGAAGTTACTGGGAAAATGTATAGGGAGKGTTTTATACAGATGGTTCGTGGCAATGTTGAAGTGTGTATGATACACGCGTGGCGACATGAGTGGGCGATGTCGAAGTTGCTCGCCACGCAAAATGATGATCCGGGCCACCGAGGGTGCGGCCACGGACGGGGCGGGCAAGCACGAACGTGGACGATCGATCGCCAATCGTAAAGCCCTCCTTGCCACGGAAGGAATGTTGTGCAGGGAAGGATACAGAAAGAATATTAAAACTTAACTTGTGGGTGGATGTTTATGACGACATGATCCCTGCACTTGCCATCTGCACGACGCCATATTCATGCCATGGATTCGTCGCCATCTTTGCTTGGTTCGGGGGCATCTTGAAGTGACCATAGTGGACGGAAGCCCTACCCTCCGTCTCGTCCACTACCCTTGAGCGGACGTGGCGTGCGCATCGTGGCGATTGGTTGCGGCGTTTGCTGAATATCCACCAATCACAGCTGTTTATACCAACGCAATTTATCCAATCAACGACCATTGATGGTCATGGATTTTCACCAATCAATGGCAGCGTGTGTTGGAGATTCTGACCAATGAATGATCACGTGCGAGGTCCGACCGCTTTGACCACAAGACACAGCCACGCGCAATGATGGCGATGACGCCGCAGACCATGAAGGTGGCCACGACGGTGGCGCGCATGGGCGCCCGCGCCCGCGCCAGCGGCGCTGCTGCTCGTGCATGCTCCAAGAACGTCAACGCGTCGGCCTCTGCGTCGACGCAGCGCGTGCGCTTCCTCTCGAACTCGTCGCGGCTCGCTCCGGCCGTCGTGAATCCGTTCATGACCAAGGTCGGTGCTGCACTGCTGGGCAGTGTCGTGCGAGCTGATGCGTTGGGTTGTGACTAAACGAGCGTGCTGGTGCAATAGGGAAAGATCATGGGCATGGTTGCTGCTGGAAGCACTGGCGCTGCGTGTGCGTTCTGCTCAGCGGCGGCGCCGGCCACTGCGGCGCCGTCGGCCAAGGACGCGCCGTCCGTGATCCTGTACCAGTACGAGCCATGCCCGTACTGCTGCAAGGTCAAGGCCGTGCTCGACTACCTGAGCATTCCATACCACGTCGTGGAAGTCAATCCATTGACGAAGAAGGAGACGCAGGCGTTCACGGACTACAAGAAGGTGCCCGTGTGCAAGATCAACGGCGAGGTCGTCGTCGACTCGTCCAACATCATTGCGCGCTTGCGTGAACTTGCTGGCCATGACACGTCGGCTACCGGCGGTGTTAGCTTTGAAGAAGAAGAGAAGTGGCGCAAGTGGGTCGACGAGAAGCTTGTACGTGTCGAGCACGCACTAGCTGAGCGTAGAGCCCATGTACTGACCAATATGTGTGCTTGTAGATCTTGTTGATGCCTCCAAACATCTACCGCACGGTTCCAGAGGCGCTGGAAGCCTTCGATTACTGCTTGACCGAGGGCAAGTTCACGGCCATGGAACGCCGCATGTCCAAGTACGCCGGCGCCGCCGTGATGTACATGATCGCCAAGAAGTCCAAGAAGAAGTACGACATCGCCGACGAGCGTCAGTCGCTGTACGACGCCCTGGACGCGTGGGTGGCCGCGGTCGGCACGAAGGACTTCCTCGGTGGCCAGGAGCCCAGCATGGCCGACTTGTCGGTCTTCGGCGTCATCCGCTCCATCGTTGGCCTCAAGACCTTCGAAGACGTGGTCCAGAACACCGACATCAAGCCGTGGTTCACCCGCATGACCGAGAATGTTGGCACGTCCTCCCGTGTCAGCTCGGAATGAGAATGAAGCAGCATTAGCCTCTCCCCACATAGACACACAGCAGCGCCCGTCACAACAACCAGCGCTGGCGTGATTTATGCACATTAGTAAGCTTTACCTCTACTCGACGCTTTATGGCTATTTTCGCGGAAGAGGATCTCTCCAAGTGCTTCTGCAATAGTCGAACGTCTGTTCTCCCCAAGTCTATCGAAGTGACTTGCTTCATCTTATCAGCGACCATCACCGCTTCAGCCCTGCGTTACCATAGCAAGAGCATTCAAGTTGCCGACTGGCGCGCTATCCAGTTTTGGCCAAAGTGGTAGGCGAAAGTTTCGGGAAGCTTCCTAGTTGGCATTGAATAAGTCGCACCTAGGAGCGCAACTACGAGCGATAGATGCTCTGATTCGCTTGGACGAAAACTCCAGTGCTGGCTGATGTGCATGTATTCCCTCCGTTCGGACTCGCATGCATCTCACCACTGAGCAACGACGTTGGTGCGTGGCTGGATCGACGCGTGCCTCGTACCAGCACTAGCTCGAAGATCTCCCAACCAGTTCGTCGAACAGTCCTGGAACGTGTAACCGCTGCGGCGCCGGCGACTCAACGGATAAGCCCGCTGGTGCTGCCACGAGCGGTGCGGTTGTCATGCATGGACATCGATCGCCACAAGCGCTCAGCGCAGGTTACAGGGAGCACGCAGCGCGCTTCGACGTCTACGCGTACGGCTCAGCGGATGGCTGCGAAACACGAGGACCACGCGTTTGTGGAGGTGTCGAGCAGTCACTACATCAGCTCGCACGCGATCGACGATGTGCTCGAGCACCGAGGGATGGGGATCGTCAGCTTTTGCGACTTGTTCATCTTCGCCAGCGCATTCGACTACATGTTGATGGTCGTGGGCTCGGCGGGTGCGATCGCGTGCGGTATCGCGCCGGCGTGGCAAGCGATCTTGTTGGGAGAAATCCTCCGTGCCGTGCATCCTGAAGCTGATGACCCGCGGGATCAAGTGCACGAACGTGTCGCGCCGCTGGCGCTGAAGATGGCGATCGTGGGAGGCTTTGCCATGGTCGGCGGGTTCCTTCAGGTGGCGTGTTGGTCCATGGTCGCAACCAGACAAGTGCGGCACTTGCGGCGTGAGTATGCCGAGCAGCTGTGGTCGCACAACGTCGCTTGGTTCGAACGACACGATGCCCACGCGCTTGGCGCTCGAATCGCGCACGCGGCGGCCAAGATGCAGCGAGGCATTGGCATGGACGTGGGGGACACGCTGCGAACGTTGACAATGAGTGCGAGTGGTCTCGTTGTTGGCTTTACGTTCGGATGGGAGATGACGCTGGTGATACTGGCGTTCGTTCCCTGCATTTGGTGCACGTCGGCGATCGGGATGCAATCAACGGAGCCAGCCGACGGCCGTCCACACAGCATCGCGTACGACGCGTTGGCCAACGTTCGCACCGTGCAGATGCTCAACCGGGCGCAGTATTTCATCGACAAATACCGATCCGAACTGGCGAGGCAGAGCAAGTGCTCCCGCGAGATCAACGCGCGGCGTGGAGCTAGCTCTGGGTTGGCTTTGTTTTTATGGTTTTGCGCGATTGCGGCAGCGACGTATTGCGGTTCAATCCGAGTGTCCCAGGACCAGCTGAATCGACACCATTGTGGCGACGACTGCTACGATGGTGGGAACGTCGTCACCGTGTTGGTGGCCATTGTCACTGCCGCATTGGCGCTCAACTCTGCGTTCTATGCCTGGATTGCAGTCGTCTCTGCCCGCGTTGCCGCCTTTGATGTGTTTGCTGTGATCTTGTTCCCGACGCAGGTCGATCCATTGCGGACGCTCGGGAATCGTCCACGGGCAGTCGATGGAGCCATTGAGCTGGAGAACGTCACGCTCACGTCCAGTGATCGCAACAGTGACAGTCACTGCTGCAACTACTCGCTGCTGATCGAGCCACGGGAGACCATTGCGTTAGTGGGAGCCAACGGTAGCGGCAAAAGCACGATCATGGCGCTGCTGGAGCGCTTCCACGACCCAGAGCGTGGCATAGTTCGACTCGATGGCATCAACGTGCGCGAGCTTAACCTGTGTTGGCTACGTGAGCAGATCGGTATCATTGGCCACGAGACAGTGTTGCTGGCAACGACCATCATGGAGAACATTCGTGTCAGCTGTCCAAATGCAACGGATGACCAAGTACGCGACGCTGCTCGACGGGCCAACGCCGATGCCTTCATTACTGAGTATCCGCGTGAGTACGACACTCACCTTGGCGAGCACTTGTCGTCTCTGACAGAAGGCGAGAAGCAACGCATTGCCATTGCCCGTGTGCTTCTGCGTAATCCAGCGATCGTGATCATCGACGAAGTGGTCAGCAAGGCTCATCCAGAACGCGAACAAGTGGTACAGGAGCTAATGGAGACCGTGCTAACACGCACGAAGAGCACAAAGATCATCATTGCGGATGGCGTGGCATCGGCACAGTTGGCACAAACTATTGCCGTGCATCACGACGGCAACGTCGTAGAGCTTGGAACCCACGACGAGTTGATGGAGATCCCGGAGGGTCGTTATCGCCAGTTTGTGCGGTCTTGTGCACACACGGACGTGCGAAGAACAAAGACGATCAAGACGGTTGGATCCAAGCGAAGCTCATGCGCTACGTCAGCGACCGATGTGGCCTCGATGGATCTGCATGATCGAGAAAATTGCTTCAACACGATGTTGTCCGCCACCCCAGAGGATTCCAATGACAGCGTCGCGACGACTCGACTGTTTCAAACGAACGCGCCAGAGTGGCAGTACATTGCCGTTCTCGCTCTCGGATCCACGCTCGCGACGGCAGCGTATCCTCTCCAAGGCGTCCTGCTGGCTAAGATCACCGTGCTGCTCTTCAGATTCGATGACCATCCGGGTGATCCCGTTCAGCTACGGACGCATGCGTGCTGGTGGGTGTTGGGATTGCTTCTCTTGGGCGTGTTGATTGGAGTCGGCACGCTCGTGCTCAGCTATCGCTACGCTAGGGCCTCATCCGGCTTGACCACTCGCTTGCGTACGACGTTGTTTAAATCGATGCTGCGTCAGGATGTAGCGTGGCTCACCCGCTCTGCTCACGTACCGAACGTGCTTGCATCGTGCTTGGACGTCGATGTCAAGCAGCTCGAGAGCGTTGTGGCCACGCGCGTGCACCAAATCGTCCTGGCTGTTACGATGGCAGTGACGGCTGTCAGTGTTGCGCTCTTCTACAGCTGGCGCATGACGTTGGCGTCCCTCGCGACGCTTCCTCCGCTCATTTTCGCGTTGTTCGTTTGGCACCAGCACGCCAACGATATTGTGAGGTCGGATAACGGTGCGGACGTCGTCCTCGTGCAAGCCTTAACAGCAATTCAAAGCGTGTGCTCGGCAAATCTTGAGCGCGGCGTTCTGGGCTCGATCATGTCGATCGCCTTCACGTATTCGCAGCGTGCGCTTGGCGACAGCTTGGTCCATGCCTTTCTCTTTGGCATGGCCAACGCCGTAAGTTCGATGACTGCAGCGTTTGTGTTCTGGATCGGAGCTCGCTGGATCAGTCGCGGTGTGGTCGAGTTCGAAGCACTCGTCGTCGTCCAAATGGTGCTCATCACTAGCTTGTTTGCATTGGGAAATGCAATGCAAGTGCCAGCCAACAAACAAGCGCAAGCTGCTTCCAGTCGCCGTGTGTTTGGTGTCATTGACCGCAGTCCGGCAATCAACGCTATGAGCGCCGTGGGTGAAGTCCTAACTACCGTGAACGGCGACATCGTGTTTGATCACGTGGCTGTCTTCGACGCAGATCTACCTACGCAGCCAATTCTCAAAGATTTTGCGCTGCACATTGGGCGAGGCAAAACGGTCTCCTTACTCGAGCGCGACAAGAGCTGCAGACAGGCCGTGATCGATGTCCTGCTGCGCTTCCGCGATCCTGATGCCGGCGCAGTGCTGCTCGATGGACGCGATCTTCGTTCTCTGGACGTACCATCGCTCCGCACCCGAATCCGAGTCGTAGACGAAGAACCCATGTTTTTCTGCGGAAGCATCCGCATGAATATTGGCTTGGGCGATCTGGAAGCTTCCAACAACGAGATTGAGGAGGCGGCTCGCCTGGCGGGGGCTGACACGTTCATAGCCAACTTGCCAGACGGCTACGACACGGCAATTGGCGACGGAGGTGCTATACTACCAATGCAGCAACTGCAGCGCATTGCGCTGGCGCGTGCTTTGGTGGGCCAACCCGACGTCTTGGTGGTTCCTTCCGATTGTCAACCAGTACAACCTGAGGCAGATCGAGATCTCGTGACTACCATTGTGATGACAGACAACGTCGAAATCGCCGGGTCAGCAAACATGATCGCGGTCATGAAGCAAGGACGCGTGATCGAGCTCGGTTCTCGCTGTCGCCTGATGGCCCTTCCGGACGGCGAGTACTTCCGCCGGGTAGAAGAGTACTTGGAACTACCATCCGTGTGCAGAACGCCACCTCACGAGATGACTGACAGTATTTAACATCTCGAAGTGCACAGTCGTAAGGGCCCTGCTGATGGCGTTGGGCTGTCACGACAGACGTGGAGACATAGTCAAAGTTTGCTCAAATCACACGTAGCTCTATATTATTGATCGTGCATTTTGGTGCAATTCGTGGAAACGTGCACACACGTACTTAGTGGGTAGCATTTTCCTTGCTCTGCAGCTCACGGCGCAGGATCTTGCCCGACACGCTGCGAGGGATGGCGTCGATGAACGCCACAGCGCGCACCTTCTTGAATGGCGCGACCTGCGTCTCAACGTACTCGATGACTTCTTCCGCCGTCATCTCCTCGTTGGGCTTGAGCACGACGTACGCCTTGGGGATTTCCTCGCCAGACTCGTTGTCCTTGCCACGGACGCAGCACGAGTCCGCGATCTTTGGGTGGTGGTTGAGCACATCCTCTAGCTCGGCGGGCGCGACCTGATGGCCCTTATACTTGATCAATTCCTTGACACGGTCCACAACGTAGACATAGCCTTCATCGTCAATGTAGCCGATGTCACCCGTGCGCAGGAAGCCGTCTTCCATCATGACCTGGCGCGTCGTTTCCTCGTTGTTGAGGTAGCCCTGCATGGACGATGGCGTACGGAACAGCAATTCGCCCTGCTTGTTGGCTGGCAAGTCCTCGTCCGTCTCGGTGCACTTGACCTTCATCTCGTTGTTTGGCAAGATGCGGCCAACAGCGCCCATCTTAAGGTGGTCATCTTCGCCAAAGCACGTGGCGCCCGCAAACTCGGTCATGCCGTAGCCCTGCTTGATGCGCAGACCAAGGCGCTGGAACAACGCGTGCTCGAGCTCCATGCCCAGTGGCGCACCACCGCAGATGACGAACTTACTGGCCGTGAGGTCAAACTTGTCGATGATCGGATGACGCGCCATGAACGTCACGAGTGGCGGCGCCAGGAAGAGCTTCTTCATCTTGTACTTGCTGATCGTCTCGAGGAACACCATCGGGTCGAACTTGGGCAGAATCACCAGGGCGCCACCCTGGTACAGCGTCGTGTGGAAGATGAGCGTGGCGTAGATGTGGAAGAACGGCAAGAGGCCAAGCGAGTACTCGCCCAGCTTCTCGACCGAATCCAAGTGCAGCACGTTGGCCAGCACGTTATACGACGACAGCTTGACGCCCTTCGGCAGACCCGTCGTGCCACTCGAGAACGGCAGCACCGTGAGCGCGTGTGGGTCCAATGGCTCGACGTCCGGTGGGAATTCGAGGTCTTCCTGCGCGATGAAGTCACTGCACATTCGTCATTGTCAGTCGCCACGACATGATGCAACTCAGGACGCAATGTGTCAACGTACTCGAGCGACGTCGTGCTGTCGACCTCGGCGCTGCGGCCAAACGCAAAGACACGGTCGCTGCTGATGCCCGTGAGGGCGGCGGCCTCCTTGGCAGGCGCGAGGAACATGCGGTGCGCAAGCACGGCCGTCGCTTCGGCCGTCTTGATCTGGTCAGCCAGCTCCGACGCACGGAACTGCGGCGACGATGGCGTGGTGACGGCACCGAGAGCGTGCAGGGCCAAGAACATGATCGGCCATTCAATGCAGTTGAACGCGTGAAGCAGAACGACCTGTGTGGTGGAAGCATTAGCGTCAATCAGCGCCCTCACCAGCCAACACAGCCACGTACATCGCCCTTCTTGATGCCGTGGGCATGGAGGCCGGCGGCCAGGCGGCACGCGTGCGTGTACACTTGCTCGAAGGTGAGCTTGGCGCCCGAGAGGCCGCAGATGAACGCATCCTTTTCGCCAATCGCTTGCGCTTGCTTCTTGACGACGTCCCAGATCGTGATGTCCTGTGGGAGCGCCAGTGCGCCGTGTGGAGATGTGAAGATCATGGTCGAACCGCGAACTTTTATAGCGGAAGGAATCGAGCGAGGCGAGGGCTTCCCAGAGAAAAGTCGAATGGCTCGGTCCCTGGATCGCCCAACTGGCCCGCGCAAGGACTCACTTCACGCCGGGCATCGGCACGCACTGGCGCGCTGCAAGAGCCGGCGGCCACCGCATGTCAGAGCGGACGAGAGAGAGAACGCGGGCACGCATGGATCATCGGCGCGCAACAGTCCGTCGAGCCAACAGCTGGGCCACCCACCAGCTTTGGTCAGCACACGACGACGCTCCGGACCTGTTTATGAATGGACGTGACTCGGCCATGCGATGCCTCCACGCGTCGCAGACGCGCGAAAACACCGCAGGTCCATGTGGTGGTGGCCCAACACTGCTTGTGCTGCACAAGTTCAAATTGCCACGCACGTTCAGGCGCGCTTCTTGACGTTTGTTCTTGTTGCTGGTGGTGGATGAACTCTCTCTGTTGTTGTGATGATGTCGCCGCGCATTTAAAAAGCCTCACAGAGACTGAAAAAGGAAAAGATCGCGTCGATGATGAGGATGGCCGAGGATGGAGATTGCGGCAGCCAGTTCCAAGTAAGTCGTGTCGCGTCGGAGGAGGATGGTCATTTCAGGGACAGTTGCCATGCACGGTGGTGGTCCAGTGCACTGCACTGCACTGCACTGTGGAGGTGCTGCGTCCGCGTGAGCATTGGACGGGCGCTTTCGTGATGCGATCTCGGCAGCGCCGAGCCGGCACTGATGATCACGATAGTGCTCGGGCACGGTCAACCAACGAGGCCTTCATCCTTCTTTGGCGCTTTGGAGCGGACTAGTACCAGCATCCAAGGCCGTGTCTGTCGATCATAAATTCGAGCAGCAGAGTGTTGCCATTCGGATGTTCCCATGTGGCACAGCACTCTGCAAATCAGCCACCATTCAAGTCAGATGTGGGAATGGTGCCTGACTGACGAAGAAGGCCCTGCCGATGGCGAATTAGGTGGAGTCAGCGTGCCAATCACCAGCGACACATGTGAACACCATGTTCGGCAGGTTGGTTGGGCAAGGCAAGATCGAGGGCGGCAAGGATGTGCGGTGTCGTCATTCAGATTGTGCGCAGCGACAATCAATGCCATCGGGAGGGAGGGAATATGACGCAAGTTGGCGACAGCGAATCCATCTCAATGGGCTCACCATGCACGCACGCACACGAATCCGAAAAAAAAACACACACCTGCCAGGGAAGACAGTCACAGTCAAGTCAAGCTTGGTTCGACAAAACAATTACATAACAAACAAGCATAGCGCGAGATTGTGACGAATACAAAAAGCGTGAGAATCAGACAACACCTTCAATCATGAGAATACTCAGATCACCTTCAGTTATGTTGCAACCAGCATGCGACTAAACCAACCGATGCATTTTCTCGCGCAAAGATTTTGTGCATTGTTGTTGAAAGTGGCAGCCATGCGAATGGCGTGAAGCGATCGATTGAGGTTGGAAATTTCAACTTCAATCAGCCACCGGTCGCCGCTGGCAGATTCTCCAGTGTGTTGGGTTATTCGAGATTTAGCACTGAACTCCACAAGAAGCGATGCACTGGCCCACCACAAGACACCTGACCCAACGAACCCAGTCCACTCTCACTTCACTCATGACGAAGGACGCCGTCGACGACACGACCGCATTTGTTTCGATCGCAACGCCCGCTGCTATCAACGACAAGGATTATTCAGATGGTGTTGTGCTGCTTGACCCCAACGCAACCCCAACGCCAACGGCGACGCCGCAAGCACCGGAACCGCAACGGATGGTACCCGTTTCCCAACTGTTCGTGTATGCTGACGCAGTGGACTGGGGGCTCATGGTGATCGGCTCGATCAGTGCGATGGCCACCGGGTTTGCTCAGCCGTACCAGTTCATCCTCTACGGCGACGTCATCAACGCGTTTAATCCCGCGAGCGGCGTCTCGATGTCGACCATGCGCGATGCTATCAACGACGTCGCGCTCAAATTTGTCTACGTCGGGCTTGCTACTATCGCGTGCGGCTTCCTAGAGGTCGCGTGCTGGGCTGCAGCATCAACTCGTCAGTCACAGCGTATTCGAAGCGCCTACGTCCAAGCAGTGCTGTCCAAGGACATCGGGTGGTTCGACACGAACGATGCTGCTCAACTACCGGCCAAGATCGTTGGCTCCACAGTGACGATGCAGGAGGGCATGGGCCACAAGATTGGGGAGAGCCTGCAGTACTTGTCGATGGGTGCCTCGGGCCTTATCATTGGGGTCGTGCATGGCTGGCAGCTCGCACTCATCTTGTTGGCATTTGTACCGTTCATTGCGCTGGCAGCAGGCATCATGGTGCGTGCCATCGTGCGCGAGACCAAAGGCGGTCTCGATTCGGCGGGCAAAGCTGGCGCCGTGGCTCAAGAAGCGCTGGGCAACATCCGCACCGTGCATATGTTCAATGCTATCACGTACTTTGTCGAGAAGTACGAGAGCGCTCTGGTTGGTACAACGCGTGCGGGCATTGCCCGCCAGTCGGCTATCGGGATGGGCATGGGACTCATGTTCTTCGCGTGCTTTTCCACGTACGCGGGTGGCTTGTATTACGGAGCAGTCAGGATTGCAGATGACCAGCTCACGGAGCCGTTGTGCACAGGCGACAACTGCTACGACGGCGGTCGAGTCATCACGGTGTTCATGTCGATCATCATGGGTGCCATGGCTATTGGGCAGGCTGCTCCAGCGCTGCAGACTGTCTTCGCTGCCCGAGTCGCAGCAACCGACGTATTTGAAGTGATTTACTCGGTGTCAGATATCGACCCACTCAGCGATGACGGTTTGACGCTACCTCAGGTCGAAGGCAAGATTGAATTCATTGACGTCACGTTCGCGTACCCGTCACGGCCTCAAGTTAATGTGTGCGAACGCTATTCGCTTTTGATAGCTCCAGGCGAGACCGTGGCGCTGGTCGGTCCCAGTGGCAGCGGCAAAAGTACGGTGGTGAGCCTGTTGGAGCGATTCTACGATCCACAAGCTGGGTCAGTTCTTTTCGACGGGCACGATTTGCGAGATCTCAACGTGCGTTGGCTTCGCCAACAAATCGGTCTGGTTGGACAAGAACCCATACTCTTTGCAACATCCATTCGCGAAAATATTCGCCATGGTCAACCTTCAGCTTCTGACGCAGAAGTGGAAGATGCTGCTCGGCGTGCCAACGCCTTCGACTTTATTCTCACGTTTCCCCAAGGGTTCGACACAGAAGTTGGCGAGCGCGGTACTCAGTTATCCGGAGGTCAAAAGCAACGGATAGCCATTGCCCGAGCAATTCTCAAGAACCCAACCGTGCTGTTACTCGATGAAGCCACCAGTGCGCTGGACGCCGAGAGCGAGCACATGGTACAAGAATCTCTCGACATGCTCCTTGCAAGTACCTGCCGCACCACAATCATCGTAGCACACCGACTATCGACGGTTCGGCACGCCAATATGATTGTAGTACATCGGGACGGCACCATTGTCGAATCGGGCACGCACACCGAGCTGATGGAGTTGAGAGATGGCCTGTATCGACGCATGGTCGAGACCCAGACGTTTACACCAACGACAACAGCAGACGATGGGCGATGTGAGACGCCACCGGATCAACGTCAACAGGAGAAAGCGGAAATGGCTTCGCCCAATGCAGTTGCGCTTGCTAACAACGTCGCTGATCAAGTCGAACCTGCCTCAACACCCAGGCAAACCGAAGAAACGCTTGTCCTAATTCCGTCGAAGCGTCTGTGGGTGTTAAACTTCCCCGAGTGGCCATACGCAGCCCTCGGCGTTGTAGGCTCAATGATCAACGCTTGTACATATCCAGTCTGGGGAGTGCTACTTGCCAAGATGACGACGCTGTTCTTTGAGCGCTTGACGCCGTCGCAAATGCGGCACGACGCGAGGATGTGGTCAGTTGGGTTCGTCGTACTTGGAGTTGTATATGCACTCAGCGTTTTCGCTTCGTATTATGGATTCGCAGTCGCAGCTCAGCGGCTTGTGGCGCGTGTGCGTGTTCTGGCGTTTCAGTCGATGCTGCGACAAGAAGTGGGCTGGTTCGATCAAGAACAGAACTCTTCGGGTGCCTTGATTGATCGCCTTGTGGCCGATACATCTACACTCCAGTCAGCCACATCGGAAGTGCTGCGCCAGTCTGTTGTTTATGCCTCAGCACTCGCGGCAGCGTTTGGGATTTCATTTTACTACAGCTGGCGAATGGCTCTTGCCATGATGGCGATCCTTCCTGTGCTCGCCTTTTCTTCTTACGTTTCTGCGCAGCAAGTCGGTGGTGGTGGCGCTACGTCGAAAGAAAGTAGCGATGGGAATGCTGCTGCAGGTGCTCTGCTAACCGAGGCGATCGGTGCTATTCGCACTGTGGCATCATTTGGACTAGAGTCGGCCGTGCAACGAGTCTACACTGCCATGCTTCAGCAAGCAGAAGCAAGCGACTTGCGCAACTGTGTGTTTAAAGGTGGGGCGTTCGGCCTGTCGATTGGTGTGACGTTTTTCAGCATGGCATTCGTCTACTGGCTTGGGGCGAAGTGGGTGACGGAAGGAATCCTAACCTTCGAGCAGATGTATATCGTGCAAATGGCCGTCATCCTGAGTATGCTCGCTGTTGGTATCGCCGCACAATCACTTGCAGATGGTGGCAACGCTCGGGCTGCCATCGCGCGCGTCTTCCAGGTCATCGATCGTTTGCCCCTCATCGACGCTGAATCACACTCGGGGCGTGCTATAAACAATGTCATGGGTGATATCGTATTCGACAACGTCAATTTTGCCTACCCAGCGCGTCCTGATCATCCGGTATACAGCGGCTACAGTCTACACATCGCTCGGGGCGCAACAGTCGCCCTGGTGGGAGCCAGTGGCAGCGGCAAAAGTACGGCAATAGCACTGTTGGAGCGCTTTTATGACGTGGACACCGGCAGGGTGACTCTGGATGGTCACGACCTTCGAACGTTGAACTTGCATTGGTTGCGCGACCATGTGTCATTAGTGAGTCAAGAGCCTGTGTTATTTGGAGCATCCATTCGAGAGAACATCGCAATGGGTAAGCCAAGTGCATCGGATGAAGAAATCGTGGAAGCAGCAAGAATGGCCAACGCACATGATTTCATCTCAGCCTTTCCAGAAGGTTACGACACACAGGTTGGTGAGCACGGCACTCTCATTTCTGGTGGGCAGAAGCAGCGCATTGCCATCGCGCGAGCAATTGTACGTGACCCAGAAGTCTTGCTTCTGGACGAAGCGACCAGTGCGCTTGACAACGAGAGTGAGCGGGTTGTGCAGGGGTCGCTGGACCATCTTTTGGAATCCCGTGAGCGAACAACTATTGTCGTGGCTCATCGGCTGTCCACAATCAGGTTCGCAGACAAGATAGAAGTGCTCAAACACGGGAAGATCGTGGAGCAGGGTACACACGACGAACTAATGCGCAATACGGGAGGTTTCTACCGACCCCTCGTCGAGCGCCAACTGTGTCCAGAGCAGCAAGATGGGCAGTAAGAGGAAAAGTCGATGTTGTGCATGAAGGCATCGTCCAGTACATCGCTGGTATATCCCGTCGCACATCGTAAGTTTATTGCGGATAAGTTGCCGACGTCCTTAGACGCATACAAGATATTCCCACGAGAGTGCGCACCACACCAGTCATTCACCACAATATAAGATTCATCTCAATTAGTATTGTTTCGCAATTACCATACACTCCACTTCATTCGCCTACGCATTCGCCGTCTCCTTCTGCTTAGGCTCCGTCTCCGGCTCATACGCTGGAAAGTCAATGTACCCCACCGCACCCTTCTTCGAGTCCCAGTACACCTCGTATGGCGGCTCCGCGGCAACCGGCCAGTCGTGCTGGAATCGCTCCGCCAGGTCCGGGTTCGACATGTACAAGCGACCAAACGACACAAAGTCGGCCGCACCGCTGCGCACCACGCCTTCCGCCGTGTCGCGTGTGTAGCTGTTGTTGGCCAGCACGACTCCCTGGAATGCCTGCTTCGCGTCGAACGCCGTCACCAGTCGATCCTTGTCGTGGTACCCGAAGCCGAAGCCGTCCAGCACCGCCAAGTACCCCAGTCCGTGCTTGCTCAGCTCCCGCATGACGTACGTGAACATGTCAAAGTTGTCTGCGCTGCCCATGCCGCCAAAASCACCGTTCGGGGACAACCGCACACCGATATGGTTGGCAGGAAACACGCTCTTGATGGCCTCCACGATCTCCAGCAACAAGCGGCTGCGGTTCTCGAACGACCCGCCATACTGGTCCGTGCGCTGGT
>NSDO01000488.1:0-25476 GCA_002286825.1 Lagenidium giganteum | reverse complement strand
ACCAGCGCACGGACCAGTATGGCGGGTCGTTCGAGAACCGCAGCCGCTTGTTGCTGGAGATCGTGGAGGCCATCAAGAGCGTGTTTCCTGCCAACCATATCGGTGTGCGGTTGTCCCCGAACGGTGSTTTTGGCGGCATGGGCAGCGCAGACAACTTTGACATGTTCACGTACGTCATGCGGGAGCTGAGCAAGCACGGACTGGGGTACTTGGCGGTGCTGGACGGCTTCGGCTTCGGGTACCACGACAAGGATCGACTGGTGACGGCGTTCGACGCGAAGCAGGCATTCCAGGGAGTCGTGCTGGCCAACAACAGCTACACACGCGACACGGCGGAAGGCGTGGTGCGCAGCGGTGCGGCCGACTTTGTGTCGTTTGGTCGCTGAGCATCAATGAGGTGTGTGTTCGTCGATAGGAAATCTTTTCCCGCCGTCATCGACCTGACAATCGCGCGAGAAAATCAGCATGTCAATCCTTCTGCGCGGTGAGCCATAACTGTGCTTGGTAGGCTAGACCGCCATTGTGAAAAAAAAGTGACCGAGCGACTGTGATTTATTTCAGCGTCGTCGGGGTCTCAAGCGAAGAAAAGTTTGGGGATTTTGCCTGATCACTCAGAATCTCCGAGCGTGAATGCGCTGGTATTCTGCCTAGCTCGACATCAACAACTTGATACGAGCATGCCAATTCTGTGGGGCCTTGAACACGTCCTTCCGACTGCTTTACCACTCGCATGGCCATTTTTACCCAATCGGCATGCCAGAGCGCTGCACCGATGAGCACTACTTTGACACTTTCGCCACACACGCTCCCCCACCAAAGCCCTTCGATTCCCCCATTCAAGACGACCGCAAATGTGTATGCGGTGGGCAGGGTAACTAGCCACGAACCGCAAATGATCACACCGATCAAGGTCGCAGCGAGTGCCATCGCTTCGATAGCCGCCGAGATCACAGCGTGCGTACCAGCCAGCACAATAGCAACACAAAACGCCGGCAGTGCGCGCTTGAACTGGAATATCACTTCTGGGTCTTCAGAGAAGCACGCGATGATGGAATCACGAAACACAAACACGCCCACTGATGTCGCAGCAGTTGCACTCACACCAAGTGCGAGGCCAACGTGAAGCGTTCGCCGAGCTGCGATGGGGTCGTTGCCACCGAGAAATGCTGCGCAGCGCACAAGGGTTGGAATGCCGACGCCCCAATACACTCCGTAGATCAAGTAGAGTAAGTTGAGAATGACGCCATTGGCGGCAAAACTGAGCGGCCCAAGACTTCCAGCAATCATCGAGACTCCATTATAGACCCAGCCATCGAGAGCAAGGCTGATGGTCACACCAGCTGAAACCTTGGCAAAATATCGCACGCGATCCAACTGGAGGCACTCACTCAATTGAAAACC
Source organism: Lagenidium giganteum (assembly GCA_002286825.1). Lineage (NCBI taxonomy): Eukaryota > Oomycota > Peronosporomycetes > Pythiales > Pythiaceae > Lagenidium > Lagenidium giganteum. Next base: position 24,075 of record NSDO01000488.1, on the reverse strand, counting down.
GAACCAAGTGGGCTTGTGATATCCTTTGAACCAACAAGCGTAGGAGAAAAGAGCGATCGGCTGGAACACGGAGGCAATGCATTGAGCAATCGGAGAGCCGATGAAACCAAGGGCTGGGAGCTGGCCGTATCCATAGATGAGAACCTGGTTGGATATCAAGCTGACGGCGACGCTGAGAACGCTGATTGTCATGGCTGGTGTGATGATTTCCTGTGCTTGCAAGTATTGTCGAAGGGCACAATACATCGCTTGCGGCCATACAATGGGTACAGAATACCTCGCGTAAGTGTTGGCCAGACGCAATACCTCACTGTCGTTGGTGACGAAGCCGAGAATTCGATCCACAAAGAAAAACGACACCATTGCTGGGATCGCAAACGCTGTCAGCACGAGCATACAGAGCTGGAACCAAATACCCACGAGCTTGAAGTTCTTGGCGCCGTATGCCTGACCACATAGTGAACCCAGCGATGCAGCAAACGCCGCGATTAATTGCTGAATCCCGTTGACCCAAATGCCTGCGAGCGCACTGGCCGCGAGCTCCGATGATCCCAAGTGCCCCACAAACGCAACGCTGATCGTCGACAATGCCACGCGGCAGAGCGTGTCAAGCGTGACTTTCCAGCTCAGTGAGCCGATCGCGCGAGCTTCGTGCTTGAATGGTTCGAGCATGCTTCCCTTTCGTTGCCAACGCAAGCCCATCGTCGAGCTCGGATGGGAGTGCTGGGTCACCACCATTCGTTCTCGTTGGTTATCGTGGCAAGAGACTGTGCCGTGAGCTTGAAAGCGATTGAAATTCAACAAATGCGGTCATTCAACTTGAATGGCAACGGCGTTCCATCGACATCCAGAGGAACGAGTGGGTGGACAAATCGACGGCAGAGGCAGCCGCCAATCGATTCATATGGTTGGTCTTCGGCTTGTGGCTTGGAGAGTGGGGTGTCCACGGGGCACATATGCAACAAACCTCCCGAATTTCTGACAACAGCTGGGACAACACATGATCCATCACCCGCGACATCCACAGTGAAACAGTACACGTGGAATGAGGTTTCATTGACCACCAACGAATCCCAATGATCAAGAGGGCAGGTTTGGGCAGAGTCAGGAGCTGGCGCTCCAAGTGTCCTGCTCCCCGTGTGGTCGCGCCAACGCTGAACACAGACGCCCGAGTGTTGGTTTTCGGACTGGATGATTCTCCGGACCAGATCAAAGATGATGCGGCCGTTCGTATGATGTCGATGGAGTTGCTCCAGCTGCCTTATCGATGACGCGGAGAAGCAACATGCTTGCGTGACCACCTTGCAGAAAGCAAACGTGTCGAAATGCATCAAACCCAACGCAATGACACTCGGCTCAAACCTCACCACGAGGTGAAATTATATGGTAGTTCTCAGAAATCAGGAATGCTGACGCGACTTTACAACGGCAAGAACTGGATTCGCATGAAATGATGGCCAGCACTGACTGTGAGATGGGCCGCTTTCACTCAACTCATTTTAATGTGAGCAGTTTTATATGTTACTTCCGAGCAAATGGCGCTTCACGAAACATAGATGTGTAAAGAAGTTTGCAAGCGACTCGGAGCAACTTAGTCGCTGGCGATGAAGAGCGACACACAGCTTGGGCACTCCACAGAGTTGCCCGTAGCAGTGAGCTTGCCAGTGCTCTTGTCAACCTTGAACACTTGGATATCGTTCGACTCTTGGTTGGCCACCAGCATAAAGCTGCGGAAAAGCAAAAAGTGGCGTGGCGTCTTGCCCTTCGTCGGCGCATACTCGACGGCTTCGAGCTTACCCGTCTTTGGATCAGACACCTTGAACACGGCAATGCTGTTGTGGCCACGGTTCGACACATACACAAACTGGCCGTCCTTCGAGATCTCGATCTCAGCCACGGTATTGTTCTCCTTGGGCGCGTCGCTTGGCAACGTTGACAGTGACTGGATTGACTTGGTCGACAGAGACCCCTTGGTCGAATCGTACGAGTACGCCGTAATGGTGCTGTCGAGTTCGTGAGCTGCATACGCGACTACCTTGTTCGGATGGAACGCCATGTGTCGTGGTCCCGAGCCAGGAGCAGTGGCAACAAACTCGGCGTTGCTGTTAGCCACCAACACTTTCTTGCTCTCGTCCAACTGGAACTGTGCAATGCGATCATTGCCGAGGTCCGCCGAGAACGCGAAGTTGGACTCAATTGCCCATGTCGTGCTGTGCATGTGTGGGGCTTCCTGTCGTCCAGGGTTCACTTTGCTGGATCCAGAATACTGATGCTTGTCCGACAGTGGAGCGACCGATCCATCCTTCTCGACAGCGAAGAGCGACACACTGCCCCCGACATAGTTGGAGACCGCAAGGAAATTGGCCTTCGAGTTGAGCGACACATGACAGCTGCCAGCACCGAGAGTTTCCTGACGCCCCAACAACTTGAGTTTGCCGTCTTGACCAGTTGCCAGCGCCACGACGTAGCCCGTCGGCAATGACGCATTACCCTTCGACGGCTCTCCAATCTCGTTCACAGCGTACAGGACCGACTTGGCGCCCTGCTTGGTGCCGGTCAGGAACGTCGGGTTGGTGCCCACGACGTCGGTGGACGTCACGGCCTGGGCCGTGAGCTTGAGCGTCTTGGTGTTAAACGAGAAGGCGTGAATACCCTTTCCGTTGCCGACCACCCATGGCTCCGTCTTGGTGTACGTGCCAGCATAGACCGTCACGGTCTCCGGCAGCGCACCTTCCTCTCCGCCACTGCCGCCGCTGTCCTGGCGTGGCGTCTTGCCATCGTTCTGCTTCGGACTGCTGTTGTTGTAGCTGGACTTGGAGGCTTCCACGGCAACGACTGACACGATGGCGATCACCAGGACCAGCGCGATTGCGATTGCTGCCTTCATTTTCTTGCTCTGACGCACACGTTCTCCCCACGAGAGCAAAGGAGTTGTGCTCATGACATCCGTCTCGGCGCGACCGTGCTGCTCGCGCTGGCACTGGGATCGCTGGCTGCAGATCTCGGTCGCACGCTTCGACGTATTTTCCCGATGCCAGCCGGCGCCTCTACTCCAACGCCTCGGAACTGGTTCTATTACTTTTCAGAGGTCGTGGTGGCTGCTGATGGCTGCGACGTCCAGCCAGCCAGTGTCGAAATATGTGTTGTCGGAGGTGCTAATGGATTTTGTCGTGTCAGATGCCTCCTTGGAAGCCGTTGGCCAAAGACATCAGTGCGAGGCCAATGGATATCAAGCACAGTGCTACAGTGTGTCGGCATCACAAGAACTGGATGCCTCACGACACATATCCAGGAGATGTTGATGGTGGACTTTGATGTCACAGCCAGCGCAGGTGGTCATGCATCCATCTGCTCAGGCATATCTAAAGTTTGTCTGTGGCTCGTGCTTGGGTTGGAGCACCAGCAATTCAACGACAGCGACAACAGGAACGCAATCGACAGTCGCCAGCCTCGCAACGGTGCTTGTACCGTTGCAATCGCCTGAACCATAGCTTATCCAACAGCGTTGATCCATGGGGAAGGGTGTGGTGCATTTTCACCGACAGCAGTGCCTCTCGCAAAGGGAGTCTATGAATCTCACACAAGCCCCATCCCAACCACAATGTCGGGATTAGGGTAGTGAGCCACCAACAATAATGGCACTGCCTGGCATTTGAGGCGTGGACCGCGCGACGGAGCCTCGAAGCTTCGCAGGCTCGCCCAGCCATCGGCTCACGGCTCGCTGAGGCTGCTCCGACGTTGGTGCTCTGCATTGCAGAGCACCCAGTTGCCAATTCGAATGATTCCGTCAACCAAGGCTCACGAACCAGTGCATGCATCGGTAGTGATTGGCAATGCGCAGATCTGTGGGAAATGCGCCACGCCAAAAGATATTCACGTTTCTGTGGATCCGAGCGAATCGCCGCCGTCGCCACGGGAGGCCAAGATCAAGTTTGCTGCCATCGTGACAATCGTGCTCGTTCAGACCGTCTGGGCTGTCGCGATTCCGATCAAGAACATGGCGGTCATGCTGTACCCCGAGCTGCTGGACGACTCGGGTGGCCTCAGCTCCATCGCCTACTACAACAACAGCAAGCACATCTCGAAACGCATGATCTCCGATCAAGACGTGTACCGCATCTTGTCGGACGTAACTCATTTGTCGCTCAACAAGAGCGCGTGGCGCAGGTTTTTGGAGGAAAAGGGCGACTTCGCCGTTGATGAAGTGGGCGCGTTGTCGACTCCTCAGGAACACCGCGTGTTTGCAGAGTTTTACGCGATGCTGTTCCAGGCATCCGAGTCCCCGGTCGGTGGTTTTGGGCGTCGAGAGGAGCGAGTTCGCATTGATCGAGGTGCGAAGCCTGCGATGGACATCACGCTCAGGTGCTCTCGCGAAGACGTGATGCCAGGCGTTGCAATGCGTCGGGCACGATTTGTGACAACGACGACGGTAACCATCCCGAAACGCTCGAGCTCACACCAATCGATCTTAATGCGACGACCAAGTGCATGGGATTCCAGAACAAGATCTCGATGATGGGCATGGTCACGGTCGTGCACCAGATGATGCTGTCGCTGTTTAGCGGTAAGGACTGGATGCAGGCATATCATTACAATCAGCCGTGGTGAGGCGGCGTTCAAGTTCGGTCCAGTGGTGGGAAACCTATTCTCTTCTACGGAGGAACGGGCATATCCTGCCATTTTTGAATTGCGGAAGACTTGGGTCTGCTACAACACTCTGGAGACGCGTTCCCTAAACCTTTCGACGCGTTGCTGCGCCGAGCCCCTCAAAAAAGAGGTAACACGGCAAAAGACGGTGTCCACTGGACTGCGCATGCATGTGGTCGCTTGGTGTGGTGCATAACATTATTGGCGCCGCCGTGTCGCTTCGCTATGCATGGCGCACTGCTGCGCTATGGGTATATGGTCGCTTCTCGGACATGGGCTTCCGCTCATCTTGAGCTACCACCTCCCACTTGATCCTGACTTCGTTCCCAAAGACGACTCCGCCAACCAGAACAAGGTCTTCGCCGAGTTTATCGTCCTCCTGAGCGTTACCTGGTTCGGCATCGAGCTGGGCGTCAAGATCCACCTCAAGTACTACAATCTGCTGACATTCGTCTTTGACAAAGACAGCGCGCAGTCAAAAGACACGCTCAGTCGCTTGATGACGCACTATTGCTTCGGACGCAACATCTACGGCGTTGTGGGTCAGCTCAAAGAAGGCTGAACCCACGCTGGCATGCAGATTTAAAGGGTGGAAGGTGGACGGAAAGGTCGATGCACGGCACGAACAACATGCCGACCGCAGACTGTCGCCACCAAATACATGTGCGTGCTCTGACCGCGGAAACGCTCAAACAAGTCGGAGAACACAAGTTGTTGGAAGTCAGGTCAGCGCCATCGACCACGATGACGTGAGGTGACGCATAACATGAATGCTGTGTAATGCGTCACCTCTTAATTTATGCAACGCAGCCAACCATTGAGTTAACACGACCCTGGCTTAATATTCATATCATTTTATTTCGGATCATTTCAAACGTTCGTTATGTTTATTGCAAACGGATAGTTGAAGTCAAATGTCCGTTATTCCACACGTTCAGAACTTACCCTACTGTACCAACTCTTCAAAGTACGGTCTCTACTGCGTACCCCATCAAGTGTTCAAAGTACGAACGAAACTTTGAATTATTTCGTTGTCAGTAGTATACTACCCGTTCGTATATATTATGTGCGCGAAGGGACACGACCTGGATCTTCAAGCGGCGCACCATTCGCACTCTTCATCAGCACCAGCGTCAGCACCATCGACAACGACAGTGACCCGGTGTCGTCATGAGCGATCGCCATATTGCCACTGTGGCGCATTATGGGCGTGGAGAAGGTCGTTCCACGCGACTGCGGGCTGTCACACGTCAAGCCCAACAGCACCAGCGCCGGTTGCTGTTCTTGGTGCTGTCGCAGGTGCACCTCCGCGCCGCTGCGTTGCGAGCGCAGTCGGCGCGGGCGCCCAGCGAAGAAGACGAACCGCTGTCGCTCGTGGAGCTCATCGAGGCGTCCAACCAGGTGCTCGCTCGCTTTGATATCCGCCCGCCGCTCGACGCCGTGTACCATCGCCATCTGCTGGCGCTGGCCATCGATCCCGACCTCGACTGGCGCGCCAAGATCGAGCGATATGTGCAGCAGCAACCAACAACGCAGCCACCGCACGTGCCACAGCGACGGACGCCTTCTGCAATACCTAAGCGGCAGCCCAGCGCTTCCGCGAGAGCCAAAGAGAATCTGGTCAGGCGGGCGTCGATATCGAGTGCGGTCGGCTTCGAGACGCCGGAGCGAGCTCGCAAGACAGCACGTGGAGCGACAACGCCCGCGACCGTTGATCTGACGACCACGCTGGATGATGATTCGATGTGGACACCGCCACGTGGCGCGCATTGGATTGATGGCACGCCACCTCGTCGTACTAAGCCTTCTGCCGTCTCGCCGACCTTGCCGCCCATGTGCACGCGTGCCCTGTTCAAGTGGATCGTCCTCGCGCTCGAAGAGCGTCATGTGTACCAGACGTCGTGTGATGCACTGCCAACGCACATATTGCGTCGTGTGGCAATGATCCCGACCGAGCACTTGGCGCTGCTGCGTGCGTGTACTCACCAGCTTCTCCGGTGGACGGCTCGTCAGATCCTAACGCATTGGGCGACCGATAGTCAGCGCAAGCGTCGATTCCGAGCCGCGCGCCAGCAACGCGTCAAGCAGTGGACGCAAGACGTGGCGTGCCAGTGTCTCCACGCGTGGATCTACTTTACACTCGAAAGCAGGTGTGTACAGCAGCGCGGGCGTTGGCTCGCACGCCACACACAGCGCACGACGGCGCTCGCATACTTTCGCCACTGGCACCAGAGCTTTCGAATGACTCAGCAGCTCCAACATGCACATACATACTGGCAGCGGAAGTGCGTTCGTGCTGTGTGGCTCCAGTGGCGCGCGTGGCACGTCAAGCAGCGACTGGCGCGCGAATGGAGCCGTCGACGTGTGTGTCGTCATGCACTACAGCAGTGGCGATTATATCAAGCCAGGAAGCAACTCACGCAGCAACAGCGTGTAGTAGCGTACAGACTTGCTGCGGTGCAACTCGTACGTGAGCATTGGCGGCACTGGAGACTGGTGGCTCTGCAGCAGCGTCAGGTCCACATGCAATCTGCCTTGTGGACCCAGCAGCGCCATGCTCGGCAGAGAGCGCACGTATTTGCTGTGTGGAAGTCGTGGACCCAGCATACTGTCGCAACGAAAGTTCGTCTGCTGCGTTTGAGCGCTGTGCAACGGATGCGTCGCCTTCGTGCGTGTTTGGAAGGATGGCGAGTTGTCGCCGAGCGACGGTGCTCAATACGACTGTTGCTGCTGGATCGCGCAGTCATCGCAGATGTTGAGCGTCTACATCGTGCGTGGGATGGATGGATCGATTTCCATCATGCACGGCGAGATCTCTTGGGACGTCACACAGTGACGTTGCAACATGCAAAGAAAACACGAATATGGAGTGGTTGGAAGAGCGCGACACGAATGCATCGATGTGCAGCCAGCATGCGCTACGCGTACAACCGGCATGTCATGGTTGAAGCAGGATTTCGACCGTGGGTGGCAGTTGTCCAGCATCAGCGTGTTCACCAAGAACAACTCGATCGTATCACCCGCCGCCGCACAACGCGCGTGGTGAATGCAGCTTTCCAGGCGCTGGCAGCGAACGTCGCAGCGCGAGAGTCTGTGCTTGGGCACGTCGATCGCATGATCAGACGGCGCGTTCGTGCTCGGATCGCGCGAGTGTTCATGCTCTGGGCGCTTCGAACTGAGATCCGAGCACGGATACAAGCTCTAGGTCGTGTAGTGGTGGCCCGAGCAGACACGTGCACGATGCAGCGCCAGTGGCAGCACTGGCGTCACGTATTCCACCTCGCGATGATCTGGAGACAAGCGACGCAGGTGGACGAGCGTCGACAGTGCACGATAGCGTTTGAAGGCTGGAAGACGCTCGCAGCACAGCAGCGGCGGGTTCATCGTATCCAAGAAGCTGTGCGTAGACGTCGCAAGACAATGCAGCTTAATCGTGGCGTTCAATGCTGGAAATCGATGGTGAAGCGTGCACAACGTACACAACAGGCAGCGCTGGCGACCAGAGTGCGACGCAACGACTCAGCGCTGCACCAGTGCTGGTCTCAGTGGCGCCACCAATTCCGAAAGGCAAACACACATCGAGCAAAGCTTGCACGCGCGCTGGTAGAATGGCACCGACGGCAACTTCAAGTGGTGCTTCACGCGTGGATCGCCCTGGTGCGCGAGAACCAAAAGCAGGCACAGTTGGTGAAGAGAGCGCTGGCGGACCACGATTTCCGTGTTCTAGGGCGAGTGTGGCAGCAATGGACGCAGCGGTGGCATCACCAGCGAGCCAAACGCCTTGGGGTGCAAGAAGCTAGACGGTTCCATGATCGCTTTCGGCTGCATGGCGCAGTCCAGCGATGGAACGAACGACACACACAAGCTGCTGAAGCACGTGCCAATACTGCGATTGCTCGACGACATGGCCATGGCACGCGGGTGAAGCGTTCTCTTGTCGCATGGAGAAATGGCGTCCTAGTTCGAAAGCACCAGCGGGAACGGCAGCACATGGCAACGCGTCATCGTCGCATCACGATGCACAGCAAGTTGTTCCGAGCGTGGGGGTGCTGGCTTCATCAGCGACGGCAGTGGCAACAGCAGACGGAAAAAGCGTCCGTCGCGCTTGTACGAAAGCGAACCCAGCAGGCAGTTCGGGCATTGCACAGCAGCATGCTGATAGCAAAGCAGCAGCGCCATATCCATCGGTCGGTCGCACTCGTGTGTCTGCGTAATGCCACAGCGCGGTGCTTTATTCGCTGGAAGGCAATGGTAGCACTTCACCTTGCTGAGAAAGCAAGAACCATCGGACGTCAGCAACACATGAACAAGTACCGACAGGGCCAGGCTTTAGTCCGGTGGGAGACACACACGCGTCACTGCCGTGACGCGCGAGCTATGGTGCTGGAGGCGGTGGCATGTTATCACACGACGCTGACGCGTCGGGTTGTGTCCGCTTGGATGCGTCGAATTCAACGGCGTGCGGCCAAGCGGCAAGAGGAAGACAAGGCCGATCGTTTCCGCATCGAGTGGGTGATGCCAACGCACTTCGGAGCCTGGTGTCGGTGGATGGACAGTCGAAAGCAGACAGAAAAGAATATCACGAAAGCGATCATCCACTGGCACGAACGACGCCAACATCGTGCTGTCTTGCGGTGGGGATCACGAGCCAAAGCCTCCCAACAGCGCCGTCAAGCTCGTTACCACCTCCGACGCCGTCGCCTCCTAACGACATGGCACAATTGGAGGCATGTGACTGAGCAGCGCCGTGCCAAGCACGCAAAGCAAGCACTTGCTGATGCTTTCTGCGCGCACCAGCAGCTGTTCTGGGCCTTCATCGGTTGGCATCGCAACGCGAAGCACGCCAAGGTAATTCGTCACTTCCGGACGTTATGGGTCGTCAGAGCGACCACACGGTGCTTCTCGCACTGGTTTGAAGTAGCGCAACAGCAGCGAATCGCGCGCCGAATGCTGATGCGCCTCAAGCACGCATTGCTCGTGCGTGTGCTCAACTCGTGGCGCTCGGTGATTCAGCGCCGTCGCGTGACTGCTGATGAGATCCAGGCGCGCTTTCTGCAGTTGTGGCGCGCGACAACAGCGCACCAGTGCTTCCAGCGTTGGGTTCGCTGGACCATGCAACAGCGCACACTGGCTCAGTGTCTGTCTGTCCGGCGGCAACGCATATTCTGTGTGTGCTTGGATGCGTGGCGGCAACGCGTAACTCGCCAAGTTCAAGAGCACGAACGCGCTGCGAACGTGGTTGACAGGGCTCGAGCAACTACTTTACGGGTGTGGTGGTGGGAATGGAGATGGCGCCTGGATGTTCACTGTGCTGTCCATGCACTAGCTCGACGCGTGCAAGCTCAAAGGGATCGTGCCCTGGTATTGCAGGTGTGGCATTCGTGGTGGTCGCGAGCACATACGCTGGTTGCAGTTAAGGCACGGAGTCGATTAAAGCGACTTCGCGTGCAACGGCAGTGCTTTCAAGGTTGGATTAATGCTCGGCAAGCACGTCGCACCTGCCGTGCAATCGGACAACACGTGGAGCAACTGCACAAGCTTTTCATATTTCGTTGGCTGCACGCTCGAGCTACTCGTCGCCTGAAGGTGAGACGGATCTGCGAGCATGTGCTGCGTCCGAGACAGCTACGCAAGCTAGTGCTCGGTGTGTGGGAAGCCTGGCAACGTTTTCACCGCAGTCAACGACGTCAGCGTGAAGCACAAGCCCAGTTACAACACTTGTTTGTGCGTGATCAACGTGCCTTTTTGCTTGTTCGCGAGTGTGTGCGGCGCTGGAAACACGGCCGATTGTTGCGCATCGTTGAGCACTGGCAGTGTATTGCCTTCAGTCTCCAGCAACAACGTCAGCGCACGATCCAGGCCCTCACGCATTGGCAGAGCACGCACTCAAGGCACTTTTTCCGGTGTTGGCTGCGATGGCGAAACCAGCGACGCCATCAACTACTGGTTGCCGACCGCGGAGATGCGCATCGTTTGCGTCGCACGTGGCGCCGCTGGTGTCGCTACGTTCATTATGCCATTGGCAATCGCTCAGCTATCGAGTCCGCAGAAGCATCCCATCGAGTTCGGCGCTTGAAAATGGCCATTCTCTGCTGGACTTCGTTTGCGACGGGACGCGCAGCCCAAAGCGAGATTGTGACGATGTGCGATCACCAGCGACGTCAGCGCACATTAAGACGCATCGTCAATGCGTGGAAGGCACGATCACTCGCGCGACGTATGAAGAAAGCGCAACATGCGGTTGCACGGGTGCACTTCTGCGCTCAAGCACTACAAAACGCAATGGCACAGTGGAAGAACCACGTGACGTTGGTGCGTTGCCACCGTCTGCAACTGCGCCAAAGTACAGAACGGCTGCAGGTGCTGCTGCTCTGTTCCATGTTCCGCGCGTGGCTCATGTGGACGCAGCGACAAAGAGGCAATCGGCAGCTGGTGTCGGAATTCCGGGTAGTGGCAGACCAACGAACCAGAAACGCCACGTTCCAAGCGTGGCGTACGGTTGTAGCACACATCCGCCAGACCAAGACCGCCGCAATGGCGTTCGCCTACGTCCACTCGATCCGCAGAGCGCTGCGACGGCTTTCCTGCCATGCAAAGGTAGTGAAAGCTGATCGAGCGAAAAAGAAAGAAGAACGCCAAGCACTGACGGCTGTGACGCTCCAGCAACTGCGCCAGGGCTTCGACCAGTGGCGCTCGTATGCAGGCGATCGGTCACTAGCCAAGGGCGCGACTCAGCATTATGTGTGGCGACAGCTCCTACCGCGATGTTTCCGATCCTGGAAAAACTTTGTCAATCAGCGCCGCCACCGTGCAGTCCAAAATGCCAGAGCGATTTCTACGGCGCGGAAGAGTTTGCTGCGTCATGCTTGGGACGACTGGCACATGTATCACGTTCGTTCGTGCCTAGGAGAGCTCGCGATGCAACGTGCAGTCAACCACCACGAGGCCACGCAACTTCACTTGGCCGTGCGCCGGTGGCGATGCCACGTCCTTCAAGCTGCGCGCTACACCGAGAGTTGCCGACGCATTCTCTACCGATGGCGCCTTCGCACGGTATGTGCGTGTCTTGAACGATGGCGCCGGTACACAGAGACACGCTTGGCGGTGCAAGAGGCAGCGAGCGTTGTCGCCGCTCACAGCCAGCAGCTCAGTCGACTTCGAGCCTGGATGACCTGGCGACTGATGTTCCAGGCCCAGTCAACCGGTCGTCGCAAGTGTTTACAGCGAGTCTGGAGGCGGTGGTTGTTGCGGATTAATGAACGCGTCTACAAGCGGGAGCTGGTCGCACAAGGGCAGCGGCACGCAACAACGTGGGTGCTCCAACGCGGTGTGTACTGTTGGAAACGCACTGCGATGGCCGCGTGTGCCATGAGAATGATGAGCGAGCTCGCACAGCGCTTCCACGCACAACGCCGGCTGACAACTACGTCGCAACGCTGGCAGACATGGGCACACCAACGCCGAGGGCACCGTGAGCGCGTCAAGAAAGCTCAACAGCACGATCGACGACGAGTTCAATCGCGATTTTTGGCTTGCTGGTGCCTGTATGTGAATCAGAGACTCGCCAAGAAGGCGCTGCTAGAGCGTGCTGATGCCTACGTCCATGAACGTGGAGCCCGCTGCGGTGTCAAGACGTGGCATGTGCGAGCAGGCATCCGGAAGAAGCAACGGACTCACTTTACCGTGTGTTTGGAGGCCATCCACGCAGCGCGCCAGCGACGGTGTTTGCTGGCGTGGCAACGAGTCGCTCGGTATCGTCGCCAGCTGCGTCGCCAGGTTCTGACAGCGTGGACCAAACGTTCCCAAGAGCACCTGCGTGTCATCATCTTCGCTTGGCGACAGCGCGTCACGCGATCTCGATCGAAAGCAGCTGCGACGCAGCGGTGGAGGGTCAAGCAGCAGTGTCTCGTGCTCGTGCGCTGGCGTCAGTATGTCTTGCTGACTAAAGTTGAGCGAATGATTGGTGTCAGCGACCGACGCAACACTGAGCGATGTCTCGTGGCGTGGCGAAAGATCACAGCTGTTCGTCGCAGGTTGCGTGGAATCCGAGCGAAGATCGACTCACGCGTGCTGCTGCTCCAGGCCCACGAATGCTTCCGGGCATGGCGCCAGTGGACTTCCACGTCGATCCACGGTCGCGCCGTGCTGGCCGCAACAGCTGCAGCGTTCCGACTGCGAATCCGCTTTGGACTATGGGTGCGCTTTGTTGCTGTTCGACAGCGTCTTCGAGCCATGACAACGGGTCAGGATGTCGTCGTCGTGCACGAGCCAACAACGACGACGATGCTATCAAGCGCAGGGGCGATGGTGATCTGTGGTGAGAACGATGGCAATGAAAACGCGTCAGGGACAGCGACAGAAATGCCCGTGATGCAGGCTTTGTCGTACGAGGCGATGCACCGGGCATTGAGTCAGAAGCGGGTGCTGCTTCAGCGCTTTGTCTTCGACGGCGCACTTGGCAACGTGTGGCAACGCTGGCGACTGCTCTTCCACGCAGTGCTGTTTCATCGACTACGCACGCAACAACGCGTGTTTGTGGCCTGGCGGTCTCGCAGTCGCCTGTGGAAACGTGTCCGCATGTTCACGGCACGACAGCAACGGCGCACTCGCGCTCGCGTTGCATTGACCATTTGCCGAGCCTGGCAAGAACTCGTTCAAGGTGTGCGACAATACCAGCAGCAGTGTCTACGAGACCGAGAGGTGTGGGCGATTGCCAACCGCGAGCTCCTCCGTCGCGACAAACGCCGCCTACGCCAGCACTGGGAGGCTTGGATTGTCTACATGGAGGAAAAGCGACACCTAGCCGAGAGTCTCGCGCTATACCAACGCGCTCGTGTCCAAACTAAGTACTGGCTGCTTTGGCGCCACGATTTCCTCGGTCTCGTTCGCAAGCAACGGTTAGCATCCATGCGCTGCAGCGAGCGGATGACGCAGTGGCGCCAACGAGCGTCGATCCGGCGGTGGCGTGACCGAACATTGGTCCTCAAGACGATGCGACTCGTGGTTCGACACCTACTAGAACGCCAGGAAGAGCGTGTTGTCGCCACAGTGCTGCTGCGATGGCGTGAGTGGACAACCTGTCAACGCCACGTGCGTCGCCTTGTTCTGGCCCACGTGCAGTTGTCGCTTCTCTCCTTTTTCCAGCGATGGCACCGATGGACCAGTCAGCAACGACAACGAAGGCGGCGCGTACTTGGGTATCTAAGTCAACGGAGCCAGTTCCAGTTGGCGTTGACCTGGCAACGATGGCGTCAATTTCTCATCACTCGACGACAGAACGAGCAAGATGAATGGACAGCCGTGTGTTTCCGCGTGCGGAGATTGCTGCGATATCGTTGGTTGTCGCGAGCTAACGCTCGTAGCGTCCTACAGTTGCGAACACAGACGGCATATTCCGTGCTCGCTCTACGGAAACAAGCCCGCGCTGTACGTCGGTGGCGCATGAACTGTCAACATCGCGTAGAGGCCCGACGGGTGCGAGAAATGCTGCTTCGCAAGTGTCTCGAGGCTTGGAAGCGCCATGCTCATGCGATGGTTGCGGATAGATTCTTACAACTGTGTCGACGTCTTCACGCCAAAAACGTGCTGCTGTATTGGCACGACATCGCCAAGAAACAAGCGTGCTGGCGTGCGTTGTGCGACAACCATCAGCGAAATCGAGGCTGCGTTGTCCAGATTCAGTGTTTGAAGGCGTGGAAGCAATGGACTTCAACGCAGTGGCGACACCGTTGTGCGCTGGCAGTTGCTCGAGAAGCAAGGAGACGGCGAGTGTGGAAATGCTGGCAGGCGGTCACTCTGCTCAGTGCCCGGGAGTCGTCGAGACAACGGGCAATAGCAGACGCACACGTTGATGCCGCACGGCAGCGAACAGCGTGGCAACGATGGCAAGCAGCTGTCTCGCATTCACGGAAACGCGCGTTTGTGCTGCGTTCCTGCATGCACAAGCTCACGTCATACTACTGGTCCCACAGTCTACAGATCAGCTGGCAGGGATGGAACCAGATAGTCGCGTTGCGACGCACAGTGATCAAGGTTCAGCAGCAACGAACCGCTCGTCAACAGCGAAGTATGCTCGCTCATTGGCATGCAATCGCAACTGCATGCGCGTTCCGTCACCGACAACTAGAGGAAGCGCGACGCTACCAGCGCCAGCGACGCCTAGCCGCGGTGTTTTTCTACTGGCAGAGCTACTTCCTTGCGTGGAAGCAAGCAGAACGATGCCGCCAAAGCCATGAACACGGTGGCCGTAAGTTGTCGGTCTCCGGCGACGATGGAGTCGAAGAGGATCAGCCGCGGCCATTGAGCCCAGTGATGAAGCGCCTTCAGACAAGAGCGGTTGTGTTGACCGACGGAAGCGGCGAGAGCACTGCGCCAATGATATCACTGCCGGAGGGCGCTGAGCTTTCCTTGGACGTCAAGAAGCGATTGTTGTTGCTTGGTCGCTGGAAGCCGACGCAGTCACCTCTGTCAGCAAAGTGATGATGGAGCCTAGGACACTGAGATAGCTAGCTCCTCCACTATCGATACGTTAGTCAGAATTTCGGGGCAGAAACCTTAAACGAACCAGTCCAGATTCTGGTTTGAGTGCAATCTTTTCGATGTTCCTTGCTACGTTTATCAGCGCCATGACTGCAGACGCGAAGGCCACCGAGCCAACGCTTGTCCGCCTAGGAAGCACATAGCGGCGAGCGAGGTAGAAGTGAAGGTGCCGCAGTCACCGCCATGGGTTGCGCAGTCCATCCTGTTCATCACGCTGGCGCAGACGCTTTGGGTTGTGGCCATTCCGATCAAGAACGTGGTGGTGATTGCCGTATCCCAAGCTCCTGGATGATCCCGGCAGCACCAGCACGGGCGCGACAGCACGCTCATCTCGACGCGCAAGATCGCAGGCCGCGACGTGTACGGTCGAGAGAACTCGCCTGAGGACAATGAGCACGCGAACCATCCCGTTCGTGTTGCTGGAACCGGCGGACGATCACCCGTTTGATCACCCTGTGTACGGGTGGCTCAAACAGCATCGGGGCGAGCGTGTTTTGGTGCGAGTGGAAGGCCCAGACTACAACAGCGACGTATGGATCAGCCGTCGGGTAGCCGAACGAGCCGTCGTCTCACGTGACGAAGCTACAGCATCGCAGCACCAGCGCTGGCGGCATCAAGCGGAGTCGTGGGTGCATCGGCACGCGCACCGCCATTGCCAAGTCATCGAAGTGTCGGCAACGCGTGCAAGCGTGCGAGTCGGTGCGGTGGAGACAGTCGACGTGTTGCTCACCAAGCTGACACCCGTCGCTTCCACTGTGGCGGTCCTGTTGAGGATATGGCAGTCGTTCCAAAGCGAGCCATCGTCGACCTCCAGAACCGAATTCTAAGCAGGCGACGGCGAGACGGCGTCACCCGAAGTGGACGGCAACTTGGACGGGTTTGCACACATCGGTCCCCCACCATCACCAGATACCATTCGAGCGTGGGTCAACCCGGTCTCGAAGGACAACCATGAGTTTCGTGTCCAGGGTGCGATCCTGTACGCCCATTATGTCGACGATGCAGCGGTCATGGAGATTATCAAGGCACTTGCACCACAGCCACACCTGCTGCAAGTTTTCCTCCGGGTGCGTGAAGGCACCAAGCTTTCAAGTGGAGAGACAGCTTTTGTTGACGAACGAACCAGTATCTCGCGCGTGAACAAGGATATGTTCACCCCATCGATCTCTCAACGGACGGAGCATGCCGCTCTCCGCTCTCCACAACTGGCAGGTAAGGAACCTGCTTTGCTTGTCGACGACCTCGTCAATTCGCCAGCGGTGTTGTTCTGCCTCCATCCAGGCGTGCTGTCACGCGTGCTCGATATTCAATTCGGTATCCGAGGTCTCTCCATAGCCCACTTCAAGCGATTCACCGTGTGGCAAAAGATTGATTGGATTGCCACCGGTGGCGTCAACTTGCAGAGCTTCTCACACGGCATTGCAGCTCTTAAGGCAGCGCCTATAACATCAATTCATGACTTGATTGATGCGAGCCGTGTTCTTGCGCACTACGGTACGTCCCAGTGGTGCGGGCAGGTCAACCACGTGGTTGGCGCATTGGTGGTGATCCTGCAGGATCTGGCGGCATGACACGAGTGAGCACCCTCGGACATGCAACATCTAGTCAACTGGGTGAACTCGGTCTTGGAGGATATTCCATCCCAAGTGGCGGCTGACCCGGCGGAAACTCAAGCGGCGTGCAGCAACGCGCGCGCGCGCTTCTTGATGTCACATGGGGACCTACAGAACCTCATCCTCGTAGCGCAGTAGTAGCATTAAACGGCACGCTCCTCGCCAAGCTCGACAACCTGCTCGTGAAGTGTCATCGCTTCCGCCCGACATCCTCAGCCTCATTCCACGCCAGAACAATCTTCAGATATGCACTTGGACGACGGTGTGACGGTCCTCGAGTCGTGCTGTGGGTTCGACATGGTCTTGTCGCGATATTTCATCCACTTGTTTGCTGGGTGGCTGATCCAGAACGCGTTGATGCTCAACGGTGTGTACAATCCTGTGGATGATGTCAACATCACTGCCAACCTCTCTCACGTGCTAGACGATATCTTGAGCCACGACATGCTCATCACCAATGGCGCAGGATATCAGCAATAGGCTGACGACAGGAAGGGTTTTGTTGACTCGACGATGCCGCATCGGACGGTGTCAGTGACGAATCTGAAGCGCGACCGCCCCATGACGGGCTCGATGCTGATGGGCAGCTCGCCTCGAAACATGGATTATCTGCGCTCGTATCCCAACTCGTACTACAGCTACCTCAAGACATGGGTGGAAGACGAGAACAAGGCATTGGTGGTGGACTGGCGACAGAAGGGTTCGCTGTATGCCGGCTGTAACGGGACTTCGCTCACCACACGATGGTCGTGTATCGAATGTCTGAACGCCGCGCTTCCGAAGGCACTGACTATGCTGAAGACTGGTTTGAGCAAGAGCACAAGATCGCGGCGTGGTATCGCAACCACGAACTCATCGACAATAGCAGTCTGCTCAAAACTCGGTGAGCGTGTGTGGGGACCCGACAGTCCCTCGCTTTGGCCGGATGCTGCACCGCTGTGTTGCATGGAAGGCTTCGTTCGTAAGATCACTCAAACGGTGTGGATCATGGCGCTCAAGAAAAAGCCCGTCATGCGCCATCTCGTGTACATGTCGATGGAAGACCCCGACGACCCAGCAACGTGCTTCCAGAAGCAGATGATGGTCAACAGTGTCGAGGGTGAAGACATAGGAGGCAACCGAGTGGCCTTCGACTTGGAGGCAAGCCGAAAAATGGCGAGTCGTGGGTGCTGATTGCGTTGTTGAGTGCGTTTCTCAAAGTACACAATCGAGAAGTGGTGATGGCAGATGTCATGCGCGAACTTTCGATGACAATGTCATGATGAAGGACGCAGTGCACTGCTATTTCGGCTGGAGTACGCTCGGTGTCCATCCCGACTGAGTACGTGACGTATTCCCGCACAAGCAACACGTCCCCATCATACCAAGGTCCGCCCGTGTATTGGTAGCACCAGCCGTTGGGCGTGGAGCTGATGCGTTTGGAGAATGCTGCCATTACGCAGGTCGCTGGTCTGTTACAACACGCTCGAGACGCGATTCCTCAATCGATCGATGCGCTGCTGGACTCAACAAACAGGAAACGCGGCAGAAGTTGCCGTCCGAGGGTCTTCGTATGCTCAAGTTCAGTATGTGGTCGCTTGGCGTCGTGCTCAACATCATTGGTGCGATCGTGTCATTGAGATTTGCATGGCGTATTGGTGCGCTCTGGCTACGTGATCGATTTTCCGACATGGGCTTCACGCTAGCTCTCAGTATGGACATCTAAGGCACAGGGCTCTTGACACTCGATGCGGTCGTCATCATGGCGCTCAGTAGCATCCCACTCATCTTGAGCTACCACCTGCCAATCGATCCAGACTTTGTGCCAGCAGCCGACTCAGCGAAACAAAACAAGGTGTTTGTATGGTGCTGCTCAGCTTGACGTGGTCCGTTCGCATTGGCAGCGAACGGGGCGTTATCGTCATCCGACTCAAATACTTCAACTGGTGGTTCAGTCTGCTCACATCGCGCATTCGCGTGGGCACAATGTTGCTCATTCTGGTTGTTCGCTTGGGGATGAATATCGACGGTGTCAATTGCAATCAAGGCTTAACAAAGCTAATCATCAGTTGTGTCGTCAGCATTGTCTTGGGTTCCTTTACTGTGATAATGAGCGTGTTGTTTGACAAGGCCAATGCTCAGTCGAAGGATGCGTTGAGTCGCTTGATGGCACAACGCCGCTTAGCGCGCAATGTGTTCGGCGTCATGGGTCAGCTGATAAAGGGATGGTCCCACACGGGAAAGCAGATGGAAGGCTGGCAAGTCCTCCAGATCGACGACAACGTGGACGCGCTGGTGCATGGCACGATTACGCTGCTGACTGTCGTCACGACCTCAAAGTGGATCCACTCACGCCGCAAGTTTCCGGTGAAGTCAAAAGTTATAAGCTAGTGGATGGCAAGGTCTCAGCAGATCTGTCGACTGCCTGTCGACAGTGTGTTTTTTTTTTCGCCCAACGACGTCGTTGACTGGAGTTGAGCATGACTGGCGTTCACCGTTCTCTCAATGGAAATCGTAGGCTACGCGACACACGAGGATATGATCGGCCACAATGATCTCGTGTGTAGGGCGGTCACTCAGTCCAACACAAGATGTTTGATCGTTGTCGCCAGCAGAATTCTCAACACGATCGAAGCGCCAAACGTACATGCTGTGGTCAGTGCTGATGCGCTTCGTGGAAGACCTGGTGATTGATCGCACACAAGAAAGTCAGCACCAAAGAGCATGAACGAAGAAGAAGCGACCGAATTGCTCTGTGCTGCACTGGCCGTTTTCCCACATCATGTCACCAAGAACCATCCGACGCTGGGTGACAACCGTGTTGCGTCTTGCGCGCGTCATCGAGTTCGTTCGATCCAAATCGTCAACGCTTCGCTCAGAAAATAGCGCCAGAAGAACACCTACAGACATGTGTTAAATAACACGTAGATATTAATCTTAGAATCCAATATTGGCAGGTTTTTTGTGTTTTGTTGTTTCTGGGTCTGTCAGTTGTCTGGCAGCGCTGTGAGACCCACAAGGAGACTCACTATGCACTAAAGGTGCTCGTTATACCAATTTTTATCGGGTGAAAATTCACGGTGGTTGGTGTCGACCGCTGTCAGTGAACTGTGTGGGTTTCAGTTTTCTTGTGTATGCGTCACGGTCTCCCTCTAACAAATGGCGGCGCTGCTCATCGTGTCGTTCAGCAAGCATGACCCAACATTCAAAACTGACACGAGTAGTCACTGTACCCAGTCAGGCTTTCAGCCACAGATGCATCTAGTGTGAGAAACCTCGACCTTCCTCTCATGGTCACTCGGATACGCACGATAAATGGTCGTGGCAATGGCAGTTGTCTTGTTGGCGGTGCTCATCAACACATCGTGGCCTTGCGACGACCTGAGTCCCATCAAACCTAATCCAAGCGCGGGAAATGAAGCTGCGAGTCCCCGCACAGGTCTTCCCTTTCCGACCAAGTTCAACTCATCCTGCTCATGATTCGGCGACGTGCAGTCACGGCTCACTCGCTTGCTGTCATTGCACAACCTGCCAGCCAGCGATCACTGCATACCCAGTCACCCCTTCACAGCAAGATGAACTTCCGCGTGTTTGCCCTGCTTGCCGTCGTGGCCGTCGCTGCCTCTGCCCAGGACGTGGAAGTCGCTGAAGCCAACAACCTGAGCTAAGTTGGCGAGTACACTGCGTTCACGGAAGTCATGGGCAACATGCGTGCTGAGCCAGAACGTGGCTGCACGGGCGTCTGCCACTGGATGTGCTACAAGAACTCCAAGGGCGAGAAGGTTTGCAACTGCCAGTGCCGTCCTTAATGACGCACGCAAGAAGCGCGGCAATGCCCCCGTGCTCTGTCAAAAGTAACTCTTATGTCCTAACTGATGCCTGCGAAATAGACGTCTCCATTCACGGAATGCGTTCAACGAGTTCTTATAATTTAATGGCCCTGCGCGGCCTTCGTGGTTGGGCACTCATCCACGGGGAGTGCTCACAGGGTGCCTTGAAACTCGCTGAAATCCATGCGATAACCATGCACGAAGCCTGCGAAGATGAACAGGATTGTGAGCATCCCAGCGGTGCCGTCGTGGAAGACGTTATACGCTGCGAACGCGTAAGTGGCGAAGGGTCCGAGCAAGGCAATGCCAGCGAACCCCACAGGCAGATCACCACAGAGCTTGGTGGGGCGTTTGAGACGTGAGGACTTTATTCGTAAGCGAAGAGCAGCCAGAATGACCACGACGCCACCGAAAGCGTTGAGGGAGTTGCTCAGCATGACCATCTCTTTGAATTCGAGGCAAACAACGACGAGAACCACGGCCAGTGAGCAGAAGACGGCGCTTTGAGGCGTGTTGTGCTTTTCACTTCGCCTGCAGGTGACCAAGCCAACTCAGGGATTAGTCGGAAATGGTGGAAACAAGTACACGACGGAGAACTTACTTCTGCAGTGAACGCGGAGCGAGGCCATTCTCGGCCATGCCGCTGGCCAGGAATGAGCTACTGAATAGCCCGCAGAGGTACATGCCAATGCCGCCCAGGAAACTCACGCCCATGACCCAGCCTGACATGGGATCGCCGCCAATTGCTTGTGCAACGTCGGTCAATGAGCCTTCTTGCCATGTTGACCATGCCGGCTTGTTGACTGCTGCTGCAACGCCGAGTGGGAAGATATAAAACGCCGGTGCTACGATCAGCGTGACCATCATGACTTTGCGGTAAGTGATCGCCGGGTTCTGGACGTCCGTGACGAACACGCACGCATCGAACATGCCAGCGAAATTCCACAATAGCAATGAAATGAGCCCCGTCCAGTCGATGCTGACCTCAGTTCGAACAGGACTGTCGTCCGAAGTGCTTGTCACGTTGACATGGCGAGCGTGCAACAGCTCGTTCCAATTCTCGGCGACGATGCCGCCCCACACCGTGAACACCTACGTCCACACAAGACATGGCTGTTAGGGAGCCAGCCACTCGGTTCCGACAGCCCAACTCGAATACGTGGCTTACGCTGTATGGGAGCACGACGAAGATAAAGAGTGCCATTGAGAGGGAGCCGACGCTGCGAACGCTGACGAAGGAAGGCACGGAGAGCACGATGGCGAGGGTGGCCTTGAGCACAAACTCAAGGAACGATCCCTTGAGGCTGGTGTTGGGACCGAGGATGCCGGTGACGGCCATGGCCGAATAGATGGCACAGTCAATGCACGTCGACACCCAGGACCAGTACCCAGTCTGGAAGCCCCAGAACGGGCCGAACGCATGCGCGACCCAGTACGCGAAGGCTCCACCGGCAGGCAGCGACGTCACGAGCTCGGTCATCATGAAGCACATGGGCAGGAAATAGACGAAAGAGAAGACAACCAGCGCTATGAGACCCACGGCGGGTCCGCTGGCTGCACAACGTCAGTATGAGGGAGAAAGCACAAGACGAACTTGGGGAGGTTGCGCTCATTTACCTGTGATAATGGCTTCGGCGCCCATTGGGCCACCACTGACGACGAAGAACGTGATGGCCATGAGCGCCATGGGTGTGATCACGCGCTGTCGATCGATGAATCGTTCGTCTTTGAACATGATGCTATCCTCACTCCCCTGCGCCGCCTCGAGGACGACGCATGGCGAGCCCGTTTCGAGCACGGGCGTGATGGCAATCGACGCATCGCTCATGAACAACGTGTCGGAGTTGGCATCGCTCATCGACTTTACACCACTGGCGCAGCGCAGCAACCGAGGTTCCTGCCGTGCGCGTCTCCCAAGAGGAACGCGCGAGTGCGTGTTGTGCGACAGCCATCTGTTGCGGTCGCAGCGAGCATCCAGCTGGTTGCTTGCACTGGAAGAAAACCTGGGCGGTCTCTGAGTGTCGGCGACATGCCGGGACATCTGCTGGTGTCCGAGATCCGTCGGTCCGGATGGTTCACCAAGACCACAGGAGCTCACCATCCGATGCCACGGGCACCGCCCAGAGTGCGACGTCCGCTCCAGACCTTGCAGTTGGTGGCACCTCTCCCTGACAGCTGGCGAGGCTGCTTGCATTGCACCACCGCCACTTGCTCTGGTGTGTGTGGTGATATCAGTGAGGAAGCTGACAAAGAGCGGCGCTCAGCGCGGCATTGCTTGCTTCCCTGGCGCGTGAGCGAGACGGTCGTGAAGCCAATGAACAAGGTGGCGCACGGGCTTGGGTGGGTCACGGCCGAGATGGTGTTATTTTTGAGCCAAGGTAGTGCTGGGACTCTACATGCAGGCTCAGCGTGAACACGCACACAAGCCTTTCGAGCCACCTTCCAAAGCGGTTGCAACGGCGTCGCTCTTTGAAGTTGATCGCGCTCGGCTCTTACATCGAGCACACATGAAAGCTCCTCGGAGCATCAGTGGAAACGCAAACATTTATTGACCGATTCTCGTTGCAGCGACGATGGCGGCGACAACAAACCGACTCGACGGCACTGACATCCATTTAGTTGATGCACGTGCACAGGCAGTTCTTGCCATGCTCATCGCAGTCTGGAAAGCAGAGTGGACGGCACATGATCTCGGGCATTGGCAGGTTGCAATCGCACTCGCAGACGCGGTGGCCGTTGTCGTCCCAGTGGCACAGACGGAGGCACATCGGACCGCACCGGAGCGAATTGTCAGGCCGAGCGCGCAGGTTGTTGGTGGTGGTCTGGACGGCGCTGGTGTCGTCCTGGGCAGCGAYCGTGGCGACAGCGASSGTGGCAAYGAGAGCGAAGACGCGGAAGTTCATGCTTGATGTGGCGGGTGAGCGATCAGACGCTGGAGTGCGTGGGAGCTGGCAAAATGTGCAATGAGTTTGCAGGGCGAGGTTGTTGCTGGCGAGGTGTACGAATTGTCTACGCAGAGGCGTCGAGTACGTGGATGAAGCTGTGGTGTTGGTTGTCAGGTATGTAGCTGATCATAGACTTGTTTGGCTGACTGTGAGGTCACGGGTGGAGGAGKAGGAATGTGCTGTCGCAGCTGGAGGTGCTGGTCGACGCACCAACACGTTGCTGGCCTTCGTCTGTGCGCTATCCAGGGATCTCATGGAACGAAGCGTCGAACGACCCAATAGCTTCCGTCGGCGGTATCGATTCGGCGCCGGGATGCGGAACTGACTAAGTTGCTTGCTGTGGTGGCGTGAACGGATTGTTGGAGGTCATTATGATTTTCTTTTCTGGTGGTGTGAAGTGTTCGACTCGAATTATAGAATTCTACATGTGTTGCGACACACACTCGCGTCAAAGTGTTCGTCCCTTGTGCGCCGTCACAGAGGAGACACAACAGTCGAGGTGTTCGCGACGGTACTCACTCG
>NSDO01000487.1:22489-51948 GCA_002286825.1 Lagenidium giganteum | reverse complement strand
ATTCGTGATTAGACTTAGCCAATCAGAGGGCTGATCTCACTTATCATTGAGAATCGTGGTTAGGCTTCAAGCCATCACATACGAATTTGATTGGCTGACCCGCAGTAAGGTTAATTCCGAGGCTCCCATAGTAGCAATAGAAAATGCTTATCGTGGAAAATCGGCGATAAGCTCGGCGCTGGGTGAGTTATACAACGAGGCGAAGGTATTCCATTTTTCTTTTTTAATTTGTCATACAAGATACGTAGTATCTGTGGGACCAACAGCGTAGGTCCGGAAGATCGACGTCGAGGCATCTTTGTAGCTGGATAAAACGAGGCGAGGGTATTCCGTTTAGTATATATGATAGCTATGTCTAAAAAATGGGTTTTGTTGAGCTAGGTGCTAAGGATACATACAGGTTCAAGAGTGTGAAGACGATGAGAGAGATACGTTCAAGGTTGTCTAGACGATGACATAACGCACAGATGCATGTATTAATGTAAAAAATATCCAGTAATCAATCACGGCCCGCCTTCACTTGCCTAGCTTGGCCCTAAATCTACTGACCCGGCTCACACATGGATCGTGTCATGCTGGTGCAGGAAATGAGCAGCTTGGTACAGCTGTACCAGATGGAGTGAGGCGGTTGCTGAGCGATCAGGTGGATGGACATCGTGGCACTTGAGCTCGACGTCTGAACTTGAACAGGCGAGGCACTCGTTCGCTGAGCTTGAACACTTGGTGGCAAGCCTTGTGGGGCTGCCGACGCCTGGATCTGCTTGTTTCTTGAGAGTTTCAATTCGCTCGTCCGCTTGCCAAAATGTCGTCATGATATGACCAGACGTTGTTTTTGTCGATGACAGTTTTCTGTTCTGTTGTCGTGTAGTATTTGTTGCAGCAACGCCAGCAACATTCTTGGAGAAGAGCGTGCATCGTAGTCCATCTCACCGCCCTTGAAGGTGCAACCAACAGCCCTCAGGAGTCAATCGAGCTTCGTGGTCACCTCAAACGTGTTTCGGGCAGTCTCTCACGTGGACACTGGACCCTCCCGTGGATCCAGCTCGGGTAGAGAGCACCGAGGTTTGTCTTCGACATCTTCAGCGCCAGCAGCTATTTGGGAACCACCTTCTTCCTTACCTGTGCCCCTGGTTCCCACCGTAGCGGGCTGGCAGCTGGGTTCTTCTATCTTCATCACCGGCGTGTCGGACTCTGGACGTCCTCAAGAGCCTTCATGCCTGCTCACTTCTTGCCATTTTGCCCACACGCGAGCGGGTGCATCACCGTGCATAGAAACCTTAGAATAGAAACGTTTCGAGGCGGCGAAGCGGCGGCGAACCACACCCATTGAGCGTACTATTTTTGCACTTGTCCACGTCATCAGTGGAACAGTGTCTCAGTCGAAGCTTACGATGAAAGTTACCTTGGTCTACTCTCATCGTTTCGACCAATCACCGTCCTTCGTTGTAGAGAGCTCGGCCGACCCTTCCACTTTTGGCCAATCAGCAACGTTTCGGGAAACAGGCCTAAAACCCTGCTAATTGCCGGGTTTTACAAGATTCGGACTTAGGCGGCAGGTCACGGCCAGCCTAACCCCCTATATACTGAAATTTGGTTTTCGGGAATCGGCCCTAAAACCCTGCAAATTGCGGGGTTTTGTGAACTTCAATACAAATTCCAATACAAAATTATAAACAGAGAATGTATGGAATCAGACTGACCGCGAAAGGGTTAATCTGACAAGTAGTAATGGGGTGTACACAACTAATTCATTGTTGGAGGTAGTAATAACCTGGGCAGAGCCAATCCTCAACAGCCTCCCTGGATCTGCATCAGGTTTTAGAGGTTCATGTTTTAAACAGCCTGTGGCGGCTTGTACCGGTACGAAACCAGTCGACTTTTGGTTCCCTGTTTGGGCTTCAGCCAAACCGGTCATCCCTCGCACGAAATCATGCAAATCGCGTATTCTCGGCTCCCAGATCGATTTGGGGCTGCGAGCACGTGCGCTGAGCACATGCGCCGAGGGGCTGTTCGGTCGGCGGCAGTGGTGTGCGCCACATCAGAGCCAGGTGGCCCTGTACCGACCGGTCGTAGTAACCGGTGGAGTATACTGCTGGTGGTGGTAACCAAATCCGCAGGTAAAAGCCGGTAAATTTTTGGCTCAGCCTGATTTCATTTTTCAATTTGCCCCAATTCAGAGTCTTTGGGAGAGAACAGATTCTCCCCTAACACGGGCAGTCTGCTCCCATGGCTCCCACAAAACAAACGGCGCGAAAGTCCACTAGGGGCAAAGCGCCGAGAAGTCCATAGCCCGGGACGCCGCGCGAAAGACTGCACCACCGCCTCCGGTTGACGATCGGTTAAACCATATATTCAGGATCAGTGATCGGCGGCTCGGCCCTAAGGGATTCGAGTACCGCGTACTCTCGGAGAACAATTCTGGGGTGACGGGCTAGCGTGTCCGCACTTGGATGGTTGGCGCTGATTTGCGCGTCCAAGGGCTTGGCGAATACCTCGACGAGGTAGACGCCTGGAAAGCCACTGATTTGGAGGAGGAATTTGAGCAGTATGTTGCTCGAGTGAGACCTCCCTTGCTGACGTGCGATGCGTCAGACACGTACATGATTGCGGCATTGGAGCGTCTAGATTGGATCGAACGGATCTTTGACTTGGGCAGCAAGACCAATTACAGGCTTGACGGTGGTGATGATGGCCACGCGTCCATGATCGCGACGGTTCTGATCATATCCTTTCGGCCACCTCCGTTGCCACGGCCTCCTTTGTTGTGCGATCGGGCGTCGTTGCGGGCGTCATACTTGTTCGAACCGCGTCCGCGGCCTCGTCCTTGAGGCGGTCGGCCATATTGGCGATCTTGCGACGAGTCTCGATCGTACGGGCGGTAGCGATTTGGCTGGGCCCCCTTGAATGCAAAGCTCGCTGGAAGCACCGTGCCGTCCTTGACGTTTCCATCGCGGAGATGCTTTTGCAGGATGCGACACTGGCGAATGTCATGCCGTGGTCGATCGCAGTACGAGCCGTTGGAGTGCTAAAGGGCTGGGACAGCAGGAGGAGGAGCGATACGGTAGCAAGTGCTTCCTCGCTCGCTGTTGCTGCTCATTCCGGCGTGCCCTTCGCCGCGTGTAACGTTCTTGAGCTTGAATCTCGCGTACTTCGGTGAGGTCTTTGTATGGGATGTACTTCTGCATTCCCTTCCAGACGTGGAGATCATCCTTCCAGGTCGACGGGAGTGTATGAAACAGGTACAGTGATCGCTGAGCATCCGTTAGGACCGATTCGACGCGGTTTTCATCGCGTTCTCCATGAGGTCCGAGCCTTCCTCGTACTTCAGCTCCATCAAGTAGTGCTGGATGAAGTATGGGTCGCCGTGGAACGCAACGCCTTCGTACTTCTTGCTAATGGCTTGAAAGATCTCATACGACGTCGCAAGATAGATATCAAGACGGATGTGGGTGTTGTCCATCGTCTTCATCAGGAATGCTCTCGTCTTTGCTTCCAACCGGCGTAGCTGAGCGGATGATGGTGCTCGCTCTGCGCGCCGCTTCTTCTTCTCAGCGCTCTTGCGCTTGCGTGAGATCTCACGGCTAAGCGGACGGATTGCAGGAAGATCGCGGCTTTTCATCGTCTTCGTCTTAGTCGCGTCGGTAGGCGTGTCGGAATCCGAGTATGGATTGAGCTCATCGTCGCTCTCGTCAGTCGAGTTCGCCTCAGCGCCCTCGTCTTCAGCCGCCTTAGGCTTGGCTTCGTCGTCCGACATGTCGCCTGCGTCGCTTGAGTCGCTGTTTTCGTCGGAGGTCATGCCATCGTAGTCCTTCTTCGTGACGAAGCCGAGGAGATGCGTGCCGTCGAGGGCAGCGCATACGCGGGCCTTCCAAAATCCACAGATATTTAATCTGGCAAGTAGTAATGTGGTTTACACGACTATTTCATTGTTGGAGGTAGTAATATCCTGGGCAGAGCCAAATCCTCAACAGAATTCCAACTCGGACTTGATGTCCCAATGATGTATAATTTTTGCTGCCTTCCTGTCCAGCTTACTTTACTTAAGCAATTGCAGCTGCTGCATCGTTCACGAAAACTGAGACGATTGAGCACTGGATTTTCCAGAAAAAAACGATCAAGTGCTGTCCGCGGCGACTAAGAGAACGCAGGTTCACAGGTAATGAGCATATTCATTTATCTTGTCGCCAGATGCACCTCCGATATCTTCATTCAGCTAGTTGCTAGGGGCAGCACTACCAAGCAACACGAAATCGAACCTGCAGTCTTCCGAGGTTGGTTTCAAGCAGTTCGGATGGAAGACTGTCACTCAAAAATACCAGTGTAAGCCTTCGCAATCGAGTTCCAGCCATCGTCAAATGTCAGGTGACGGTAATCGAGCGGTCGATTGTGTGAGCCGTAATTGTAACACGTACAGGCTTTATCGTCAGACGTCAGGTGTGGCACGGATGCAACGCGCCCAGTTATTGACCGACAGCGCTGTGTTAGCCGCGCGTCTCCTTCATAGGACGTAACTGAGTCGCATATCGATACTGGACATCCAACAGCTTCGTGAAAAATGTTGACAAGTGATGAATCACCCGAGTTGGCCCGCGATGGATCACGCTGAGGTGTTCCATGTGGACGGAGTTTGGCATCTTGTCGACCGTGAGCGATAAACACGAACAGAAGACGCTGATGATCAAATCTCCTCTCGACAAGACGCCAAACTCCGTCCACAGTCTCCTCTTGAATTGGCGATCCTCGCGACTTGATCATCAGCGTGTTCTGTTGACGAGGCAAATGTCGCTATTGCGAGTGGAAATCGGCATTGCGCAACCATCCCTCCGATTCCGGAGCCATCTCTGTCTGCTGCGATTCGCGCGCATAAACCAGAGGGCACCTGTGACGACAATGATGCAGCAGCCCACAGTGCATGGCACTATTACGCATTCAAAACAACATCAGTAAGATGAATTTCAGATAATAAACGAGCTCAGTGGCAGTCGAAGCACTTAAGCCTCAAGACGCACGAGCTACGAACAAGTGGCTGTCTCTCTAAAATGACGCCCAGACACTAACTTAGAAGCACTTGCGGTGGACAATCGATGGGCCCGACTCGTCGTACTCGGCCTTCGAGATCCACATCTGCTGGAACGTGGACAGCGATGACAAGATCGAACCACCGATCCAGACCGAGTACTTGCGCTCTGGTGGAGCCACGACCTTGATCTTCATGGTTGATGGGGCCAGGGCCGTCAGTTCCTTGGTCATACGCTCGCCAATGCCTGGGTACATCGTGGTACCGCCCGACAGCACGATGTTGCAGTACAGATCCTTACGGATATCGACGTCACACTTCATGATGGTCTGGAACGTGCAGTCGTGGATGCCCGAAGCTTCCTTGCCGATGAGCGATGGCTGGAAGAGCACTTCTGGGGTACGGAAACGTTCGTTGCCGATCACGATGACGTTGCCATCTGGCAACTCGTAGCTCTTTTCCAAGCCCGACGATTCGGCGGCGGTCTTCATTTCCTGGTCGAAGTCCAAGGCGATGTACGTCAACTTCTCCTTGATGTCACGCACAATTTCGCGTTCGGCCGTGGTGGTGAACGAGTAACCACGCTCGGTCAAGATCTTCATCATGTAGTCAGTCAAGTCGCGACCAGCCAAGTCCAGACGCACGATGGCGTGTGGAAGGGCATAGCCTTCGTAGATTGGCACAGTGTGCGAGACACCATCACCCGAGTCCAACACGCAGCCCGTGGTACGGCCCGAAGCGTACAGCGACAACACAGCCTGGATGTTCACGTACATGGCTGGCACGTTGAAGGTCTCGAACATGATCTGGGTCATACGTTCACGGTTGGCCTTTGGGTTCAATGGCGCTTCTGTCAGCAACACTGGGTGCTCCTCAGGGGCGACACGCAGTTCGTTGTAGAAGGTGTGGTGCCAGATCTTCTCCATGTCGTCCCAGTTGGTCACAATACCGTGCTCAATTGGGTACTTCAGGGTGAGCACACCTCGCTTCGACTGCGCTTCATCACCGACATACGCATCCTTCTGGTCCATGCCGACCATGATGCCCAAGTGCTTCGGGCGACCCACGATCGATGGGAACACGGCACGTGGAGCATCATCACCGGCAAAGCCGGCCTTGCACATGCCGGAGCCGTTGTCCACGACCAAAGCTTGGACGTCTTCGTCAGCCATCTTGAATGAGGAGAGGGAGGAGGGCGGTTCTTCCTGAGCGTGAAAAACGCAGAGTGAGCCTTGGACTGACGGCTGAGCACTCCAACTTACGGCGGCGTCATCCCTCCACCGGCTGCGTCCGCGCCCAATAAACCCTCCACGTCGCCTGGCTGCGTGGGTGTGCACACAATCGACCAGCACCCTACGTTGTCGCACTCGATCCCCCTTGCAACGCGCGGGTTTCTGGGTTTGACCTGATTTATTACCTTGCAGATCGAACCCGACCTGCGTTCGAATACCCTCACAGGTTTCCATGAAGGGGCTGGTTTTGGTTGTCAAACGCTCGCACAAACGGGTTTCCGAGAACCCAGCGTGGGTTGGCCTGACCCGCGGGCTCCGCCCTCTCTAAAAATTGCAGCTGCAGGTGCGTGGGTACCCGAGTGACGGTCAGCGGCGGTTGAGGGAGGTTTGCGAGTGCAAGAGGGAACTGCCCACTTTTCGACAAACCAGCCGAACCGGCTTTTCAGCCAATCAGCGCGTGCCACCCTCGCAATCACATGGCATCATCGGCGCACGACAAGCGCACGAAGCGGCGACGATGGCGTGCGACGGCGCGCTGCGGTGCGAAAGCAAGCGGAGCCACTGCGACAGCTGCAGCTGAACACCACAGCGAACGCGATGGGCATCTGCCGACATGGCCGGATATTTATGTCATTTATTGAGTTGTGGTGCATTGGGATGAATGTCGAAGGTGAACACTCTGGATGTATATGGGTCGATGTGTGCTGCACAGGAGCGATAGACGATGTGTAACGCCACGAAGATCAGCACGCTGCTGTTCGAGAGCCTGTTACTCTGGGAAACAGGCGTGTTTGGGGGGCGCTGACGTTCGTGGTGGTGTCGCAGTCGCGTTGGTCGATTGTGTCTTGGTGGATGGGCTTGTCGCCGTCGCGTTGCTCGCTCCTCGCGTGCTGTTGTTGTAGCTCCTCGTGAGCTCCTTCGTTGTCAACGGCTGGCCATCCAAGTGACCGTCAGCTCGTTGCGTGCGAGATCGATGTCGAAGACGGCAAAACTGTACTTCTCGAAGAACAACACTTTGGCCTGCGAGCGACGCGGCTTTTCCTTCGGATTGATGGCACGGCCTCCGCCACCGATGACGAAGTGGTCGATGTTGTCTGCCTGGAGCACCTGCATGTCATGTTCATGACCACAGATTTACGCCTTCACTTGCGGGTGTTCGTGAAGGTTTGAATTCTTCGGTCGGGTTGGTGGTGTTGTCGCCCAGCAGATCGTGCGAGTTGATGTGATGATGACCAATTGCCAGCACGTACTGGGCCGTCGGGTGTGTCTCTTTGTCCTTGATCCAACTAAAATGCTTGTCCGCTCATGATGATCGTGTCGCAGATCACCAACTTGACTTTCTTGCCGTTGTCGCCCGTGGCGTCGACGCTGAACTTGTCGGGCATCACCCAATACTTGTTGCTATCACTGAAAGCTGCTTGTGCGTCGGCGTTGCCGTAGTAGTCATGGTTGCCGATATCCACGGCTACTGCAGCTCCGTGCCAATGCGGGAGCGATCGATGCACACATCCTGCCACATCGTGTTCGACACACTCTTGACGCGTCGTCGTAGAAGTTGTCTCCGACCGCGAGCACGAAGTCGATGGCACCCGCCGTGGCTTGTGCGAGGCTCGGAGTGTGCGTCACACCATTGGCGACGGACGGGCGCGTGCACGGAACGTGTGGTCTTCGAAAGAGCTTGCTATGCAGGGCACGAACGATTTCGCACCGCTTCCTCATCATACCGGAGAGACAGTGGTGTCACCTGGTGCTGCCAGGCGCAGCAGCCTGGCAGTCCTGAGGCTTGTAGACCATCTCA
Organism: Lagenidium giganteum; assembly: GCA_002286825.1. Taxonomy (NCBI): domain Eukaryota; phylum Oomycota; class Peronosporomycetes; order Pythiales; family Pythiaceae; genus Lagenidium; species Lagenidium giganteum. The sequence continues at coordinate 43,901 of NSDO01000487.1, read as the reverse complement.
CTGCGCAGGGGAACGGGGAATTACGGTACGGCACTCGCGCACGAAACAATTGAACTAATCCACACGAGGATGCCGTCGTGGATGGCCTGGCACCTTCGTGTTCATCTGGATCTCCCCAGTCGCCGACACCGGTAAAGCGGATGTGGTTGGAAGGGCAGTCGAGTGTGAGGCATTGCTTGTCGAGGATTGACAGCTTGCAGTGGTGTTCTGCGCTAGCGACGCGTTGAAGCCCTAGCGGAAGCAAAGTGCTGACCAAGGATACTGGTCTGTTGCATGCTGGTTGCAGAAGACGGTGACAACAGTTGTGTAGCAGTGTGCTTGAGTGGAGGCACTTACAGGAATGGTGGTGGTGCCTGCGCTGCTTGCGGGTGGAAACCAGTGCGCCCAGATCGTGATGGTGGTGTCCGACGGTGGGTTGCTGCTGGTGGATGATTGGCGGGCAGATGAATTTTGGAGCGAACATCAGTTCATCCCCGCGGGCGTTGTTGAATGCTGCCGGGATGGTGCGTCTGCACAGCTCATGAGCATTCGACCGTGAAAGAGATTTTTGTTATCGTTTTGTTGCAACATGACTCGTGGCTTCCTCAGGCAGGCGCACGTATGAGCACGAGGATGGAGACAGAGCCAATGTCGACAAATATGCTTGTTGGTAAGTGTGCACGTTGGAGACGTTGGTGGTGCTTGCATTCGGACCGGCTAGCAATATACACAGCAGACATATCATTTGTTTTTGTGTTTGCAAGAGGTTGCCGATTCGCTGTGCAGTGATGCTGAGCGCTCTATCTTTCAACACTTCCTTGCATATGTTGCAAGCGTCATGATCTGTGATCCATCAAAAACCTGTATCAGTTTGGATTGGCTAAAACCACCAGCATGTACCATGTTTTCAGCCAATACAAATCGGAATAGATGGAGTCTGTGACGTGTGGCCAGCAGAACAATCGCAGCGATGGAGGAGCTGGCGAATTCTGCGCCGTTCACGCGACGCATCTTGGTCACGGGTGGCGCAGGCTTCATTGGCTCTCATGTGGTGATTCACTTGGTCAAGACATACCCAAGATACTATATCGTGAACTTGGATTCACTTGATTATTGCTCCTGTGTGCGAAATGTGCACACGGCATTTGAGTCAGCGCCGAACTTCCAGGGAACACGCAGCAACAGCAAGGACAGCGACAGCAACGAATGCGATGATGACGACGACAAGAGCGGAGATGAAGACGACGATGAAGACGAAGTCGGTGTGCGACTGCGGGGAAGCTTCTGCGAGTGGGACATCGCTCACGGCACGCCCGGCAGCCCTCGCCACCTCCCCAAGAACTACAAGTTCATCAAAGGCGACATCACGAGTGCTGACCTGATCGAATACATTTTGTGCACGGAGAAGATCGACACTATCTTGCACTTTGCGGCTCAGTCGCACGTGGACAACTCGTTTGGAAACTCAATCCAGTTTAGCCAGACCAACATTATTGGTACGCACGTCCTGCTAGAAGAGGCACGCATCCACGGCAAGATTCAGCGGTTCATTCATGTGAGCACCGACGAAGTGTATGGTGAAGGTCAAGCGCACACGACAGCTATGCTGGAAGACCATGCGCTGGAGCCTACCAACCCTTATGCAGCGACAAAGGCTGGGGCGGAATTCCTCGTCAAGGCCTACCAGCGATCTTTCAAGTTGCCGACCATCATCACTCGGAGCAATAATGTCTACGGCCCGCATCAATACCCAGAGAAACTTGTCCCCAAGTTTATCAACCAGGTCATTCGACGCTACCCACTCACGATTCATGGCGATGGGACCAACACGCGCAATTACTTGTACATATCGGACGTGGTGGCTGCGTTTGACCTCATCCTGCATCAGGGCACGATCGGTGAAATCTACAACATTGGTGGCCAAAACGAGCTATCCAACAAACAAGTGGCGCTCGACATTTTACGACTGATGAATTCGAGCGCGGCGGCGTCCGTGCTTCTGGATCATATGATCAGCAACGTCAGTGATCGACCGTTCAACGACATGCGCTACACTATCGACTCGACCAAGCTGCGGGCCATCGGATGGTCAGAGCGCGTGAGCTGGGAGGAAGGACTGAAGAAGACCATCAAGTGGTACCGTCGACACGGCCATCGTTTTGGCAACATCGAACATGCCTTGGCCGCGCATCCAGGAGCTTTCCGGAAAACATATCAACTGGCATAGCACCGCAGCTGTAATAGAAGTGATATCGGGCGAAATTGCTCTTTCATTATTGTCGTGAGGACTATCGCACAATGTGCACTTTAACAAAACGTACACTACATTTATATGAATTGGTTTGAGAGAAGGATGTGAGTCGCAATTGGCTCCTTGGACCACGGATGAAAATGGTCACGAAGGGTTCCTATCATGAGCAACCGCTTAATATTTGCAGATAATAGCAGCAAGGTTGACCACGGAGAGATCAAATACTGTGGCAGATTTACCTGCAAAGAGGAGAGCAGTCACACTCACACGGACGTGAGTGAGTCTGCCGTCCCTCTTGTCAATCGAACAACACATCGAGCACAACATGCAATGGTTGAGAAAGGATCAGGCCAGGTTTACGATCCTGGTCTTGGAAAGGTTGTCGATCACATTGATTCAGCCCCTCAGGATAAGCCATCAAGTCCCTCCACGCGCACAACGTCACATGCAAAATAGCCGTCGTTCAAATATGGCAATCCCACGTCTGATAGCAGATACGCTCTGTAGCGCAAAATGAGCTGTGTCTGCTGAGTGGACCGTTGGGGGGAGCATGAGCCAACCACCACCCAATCAAACCAACACCAAGCAATGTACTGGATATACTCGACAAAGTACGATGTTGTTCGAAACGTGAATAAAACAGGTGGGGAATGACGTTGTGTCGCGTACGGTACTTCCGCCAATCTTGGGATGCGATGTCTGAGGTGGGTGGGAATGGCGGCCGTCAAGACGGGAATGTGATCACGACGGCGCTGCAGATGCACCGTGCTGCTGCACAACAGCGCGTTGTGCTGTCAACAGGCTGTACGGCGATAGATGAAGTGCTGGATGGAGGTTTCCGGAGTGGGCTGATTTCGGAGGTTTGTGGCGAGGCGTCTGCCGGCAAAACCCAGCTGTGTCTTCAACTGCTGCTTCAATGTCGGCTTCCCGGTGCATTCGGTGGTTTGGATGCAGCTTCCTGCTACATTTGCACGGAGGGAATCGGATCAATGAAGAGATTGCATGAGCTGGCGCAAGTCTATGCGGAAAAGGCACCGGGGAGTGTCCTGGGCAAGCGAACGCGGCCTGACGATACCAGTAGTGCACGACAACCGACTCGCACGCACGCAACGAAAGCGATCTTGGACGGCATCTACATCGAGCAAGTGTACGAGGTGGTGGAGTTGTTGGAGCTGCTGGTACGTTCGCCAGTGTCGTCCTTTCTTCACCACGGTTGTCACAGCTGCGTTGTTACAGCAAACGCGATTGCCGTTGCTCTTGGAGAAACATGGCGTGCGCTTGGTGGTCATTGATTCCATCGCGGCATTATTTCGCCTTGAATCGACACACACCATCCAGGTGCGCTGCGCCTTCTTCCTTGTTTTGTTCGTACCAATATCTACGCTCACCAACCTGCTGATCTGGAGCAGGAAGCAAGCGAACGCTCACGCAGCATGTTCTACCTCGCGAACTGCATCCGCATTCTCTGTGCCCAATACAACGCCGTCTTCGTCATCTCCAATCAAGTCACAGGAAACTTCGCGGAGCTTCCCGGGGTGGCTCCAAATGCCAACGCGTTCAAACCAGCGCTGGGCATGTCCTGGTCTCACTGCGTCAACCAACGGTGCGTACACAGCTCACCTGCACGCAAATATTCCACTCGCTACATCGTGCTGGTATTGTTGATCTCACAACAATTGCAAATGCGACCAGTTTGATGATCGTGCGAGGAAGGCAAGGCGAGCGACACCTGCACGTCCAATTCTCGCCGCACTTGGCGCCACGTCAGGCCAGCTTCGAGATCGCAGCCACTGGAATCACCTGCACCAGAGTCTGACGGTGGTGCACCCACGCGCTGGCCAATCCCATTGCTCCACGCGATGTTGCGTGATCAGCCATTGGTGGATCAGGTGATCGTAATTGGCAGCTCCCTCTCAGATTGGAATGTGAATCACACGGTTTGTGTGAAAGTGGACGAGTGTTCAATTGTCGTGTGTTTTTTATGGACTCGATTCGATTTTCGAAAGATTTTCGAAGGCTGCGCATATGATCTTTCGCGCAGACTGGTCAGAGCACACACCGGCGTTTTGCTGGTGCAGGTGCTTTGCTTGGTTGGCTTGGGCTGCTTCCAGCGGCCTGCATATTCCGTGCATGTTCTCTTCTTCTTCCCTGTCTGAAGAATGCCCCATCAGCTCTAGAAACGACCGTTCATGCTTGCTTGAAGCAAGCAAGCCGTAGCTACCAAGCCATTGGTCAAAATCCAGAGCTGTTTCAGGTGAGGGGAAGTCATGGCTCTTAACCGACACGGTTGCATCTGCCTCCAGCCGATTTGCCTGAAATGGAAAACAAAAAGGGCCGAAAAAGGAATGTTGCCGCGCGCAAACATCGTCGTGGCGGTTTGGATGTCTCGGTGCGACTGAACGTGTTGCAGCAGCAACAGCAGTGTTGTGACTGCAACGAGAAACATGCCGTGGTTCAACCAAGAATACTATGGTACATGGTTTCTTTCATGAGTGTGCTTGGTTGCTGAGAGAAGCATTGTCCCCTTCTCATCAGAGCGTGGAACCGATCCATCGAATGCTGAATCAAATCATGAACATCGTGTTTCCATTCTCCAACAAAAACCGCCTGGATCCCTCGTGAAGCCGTGAAGTTGCAATGGCTGCCAGCACAGCACAGCACAGCACCAGGCATGCATTCTCGCTTCGAGCAAAGCGCACCAATCGTGCCACAGTTGGCCGGTTTCTGCAGTTTTTGTTTTCGGAACCATCTCGCTCCACGACGTTTCAACCCAGCGCAGCAGGTTTCGAGCAGGTGGTGCTATTTCGTAGGTATTCTTGGGCGTGCCTATTTCTGGCAGGAAATCCCTGCCCAAGGCACCAAAAACAGAAAAGTGGCCTCCCTTTGAAAATGCAAAATAGCGGTGGAGCGGACGGGATCCAGCGGAGCGGTTAGGTGAAATCCCCCTACCACCCACCAGGGCATCCATGGACCAGGGCGGACGCCCTCTCGCGGACGGATGGGTTGGTTGGCGGCGGCGGACGCAGATGGAAGCGAAGGGGGGCAGTGGATGGGTAGGGCTAGGGCAACCTGGGTTTGCTTGGCGGAGCGGCTGCACGAAGGGCTGCCTGCCTGCCGGCCGTGGCTGTTGCCCCTGGGGGGCGGATGGGGATGGTGTTCACTTTGAAACTGGCAGCCGCAAAGATACTTTGGGCCCCGCGACAACGCCATGGTGGCCGGCAACAAGCACACTCCTGCTGCGCACGTGACGGCGCATGCGTCCAGCAACAACGCCTTTGAGATCCGCAGCGGCATGTCGGTGCAGGTACGCAGTTGCGCACGTGGCTTGATGGGTTGGATGGATCGAGAAACTCACGTGATGGTTGGTTGTTCTCTCTTGTACAGGACCTGAAGCAGCTGACGGCACAACGCGCAGAGCGACAACGCGTCGAGTATTGGGAACAGCAAGCACGGTATTCCCCGCGAACGACCATGTGTGCAAGCAGTGAATGGTCTTCGATATCACCGCCAACACGTTCCAGCGCGCTCGGCGGATCGCCGCCGCGAAGCTCATATAGCAGCAGCAGCACAAGCAATTACGGAGCCAGCTATGGCAGCTGCTACGGCAGCGCGTATGGCAGTCGGCGAAGCCCAGGATCGTCTCCTCCTGGGTGCCAGCCCGAGAAGATGTTCGTGACGTGTGGTGGCCAAGTCGTGTCGTTCATGGAGGGCGTGGTGAACGCACCGCAGTTGGACTTTCTGCCCGATATGCTGAGCACGTTGTAAATGGACCAAGCCAAGTGAGCGTGATGTATTGCACCCCTACGATGCCGTGGAGCTTTGGCGAGTGAGGCTGATACATCAACGTGCGTCTGATGGATATGAAGCACCAAACGAAGGAGCACTTGTATCATAGTTTGCGTGACCTCGTGTATGTGTCTGCGTGGAGAAGATGGCTCAAGGATAAAAGAAGAGCGCAACGTTGGTCAATGGCGCGGAGAACGTGTCTTGTGGATAATATCAGCGACCGACGGGAGCAACGGCGACGTGGTGCAATGATCGAAGAAGCGAGAGCGAGGACGGATGTACAAAAGCAAAGACAGAAGAAAGTCCTGCGCTCGCTTCCTCGCTTATCAGCGCACTCTCGAAGCTGTTGCCCGCCCTATGCCATGGAATTCTCGTGTTCATGTGTTCGTTTCTCTGCCAGGCTCGGGCTCACTGGTGATCGACGTCACGTAGAAGTGCCATCATTCACTGGATTTCCCGCCTTCTACAGGGACTTCCAAAGCCGAGACGGCCCGGTGCATGTAGGCGTTGAAGGAGAGCGTGCCGTTTCAAACGACTGCTCGTTGTCTGAGACTGCTTGCTGCACATGGAGCCAATGCACAAGTCACAGCTTGGAGCTTCATAGAAATTGTTTTGAGGTGATGCATCGAGCAACATCTTGCAGTCCGAAGGGGCATTTTTGCTTTTTCCGTCTCACTTCGCTTTAACTGGGGGTGTTGTTGCTTGTTGCTTCCGCCTCCCTGTAAGTCATCAGGCCATGTAAGTTGACAAAGCGACGATTGATCTCGTCGGCGTCGTACGATTCCTGCTCGTTCACACTGCTCACGACGGCGCTGATTCGATTTGTATCGGGGAAGAGAAAGTTGGGCAGCGCGTCGCGCCTGAGCGTGATTAGACGTGACGCCATCGGCGGGGCTGGTTCGGTACGCATGTACTCGCTGCCTTCCCATGGTGTGAGAATGCCGTCACTCGCACTGGAGGCTTCGTAGAGCTGCCGCATAAGGTGCCAAAAGCGCCCCCACACCAATGATTCCGAGATGGGATACGCACGCGTTGATTTTCCTCGTTGGGCCAAGTCAAAGTCGCGGCGCATTCGCTGAAAACCAATGTAGCTGTCCAAAATGCACTTGAGACAACCACATCCTGCCCCCTCACAGTTGCGTAAGAAATGCTGGGTCGTCAAATCGCGCACCAACGCTTCAAGAGTGCCGAGGAAAAAGCTGCGTACTTGTGCCCACGTTGACTCGAGGTCACTCACCGTGTTCGTGATATTGTGTAAGTCTCCATCTTCACTCCACGCCATCTTGTCGAGCTCATGCTTGCGCGCCACCTGCAAAAATACTTCAGTGTTGATGGCTTCGCACTGTGTCCGTCGCACTGTGTCACTATACATGAGCAAGATCTCTCCAAGATCTCGGTTGCGGTCAATGGAAAGCACGATTTGCGTAAACTCCGCTGATGTGAGCTGTCCATCGCCATTCACATCTCCTGCGCGGAACGCATCCAACAAATGATTCTCGCGTCGGAGTTGCTCATCTCGCCATTCCAGCACCACCAGCTGAAGCAAAAAGTCGACATTGATGAACAAATCACTCGGAACCGCCTGATTGGGACTGGATGCCGCGGCTGTTGCGGCAGCAGCAACCGCTGCAGCAGTAGCCGTGTGGACGGTGGTGGACGCGAGCATTGCACCAGTTGCCGAGTCCAAAACGGCGGACGTTCCCTGCATCGCCAAAGCTACAAGACGATCACAGAATGCTGTCACCGAGGGCTTGCGCATGGCACGGAAGCACAATTGAGCAGCTTCTTGTGCTTTCTCAACTGGTATTGTCCAGTTCTCCTTATCAGGCACGACCACACGTGGTACATATCTCATGCGGCGAGGTGCTGCTGCAGCTCCAACAGGTTGCGCTTGCTGTGGTCCACCCGCGCGGTTCGTGGCTGCTAATGTGCTGCCAATGAGGTTGGCGTCATCACATACGATGCACTCGAGAAATTCCAAATAGTACTGGAGCTCGAATCTTGTCACTTCCTCGAAACAATAGCGCGCGAAGTGCTCGACACGCAAATGCTGGGTTCGGTAAGTCTCGATTGCGCATGAGAAAGCCAGCAGGTGCATGTCTGCAATGCCTGGGAGACCGTAGCTGTGCAGGAACGACTGGTATACAATCTGCGCAAGTGTAAGGTCACGTCCCCGATTGATCAAGCTGGGCTGATTGCTCTTGCGTCGACCAGCTGTCAGTGACTCTCCTAGTGCATCCGCCACGATGCGCAATACTGTCGGTAGTGACTTCTTGGCAAATTGCACGAGCTGATCCGTGTTCATTCGCCACGATGTGATGAGACTGGCAATCGGGCGGGGAACTGCGCCGCTGTTGATTTTCTGGTATTTCGATTCCTTGGTTTTGCGCCCGGGACCAATCGGTTGCTTTGGCAAGAGAGCGTTCAGCGTTAGCTGTGGGCGGTTGCGCGTGAAGACTGGCACTTGTGACGATGAGAAGGATTGCGCTTCATATCCATCATCTTGAGGCGATGGCGAGCGATCTTCAAACGTAGTCTGGCATCCCACATCAACCATTCCGATTTTCACAAATCTTTGCCACTCCATCGGCTCGGACATTGCCACAACAGCAGTAACTTTGCGCTTGAAGCTACCGCGGACGCTATTTGATTTCGATGGCGACCGCTGCAATGGCTTCGTTATCGGAGCCTCTTCCTCCATAGCATCAACTTCGGGCACTGCCACAAGCTCCGAAGGAGTGCCAGGCTTGGTGATCATCGCGTCGGTCAAAATCTTTAACACATCTTGTTCGCTTTTGCGAAGCAACAGTTCCCGCAAGGCTGTCAGGATGTCTTCATTGTTCGTTGGAAGCAGCGTTGGATCGGGCACACTGATGATTTGTGGCTGTTCTTCCAGCTCTTTCACAGGTGACGATGCGCGGTCCATTTTTCGTGCCGTTCGAGTGTCATCCGTAGCAAACTTCTGCATGAGTTTGAGCTTGTCAGGAATGTTGAAATTATTCAGGATGTTGTTGATAGCCTTCTCGCCTGCTGCTAGAGTCATCTTTTGCTGCACCACCGCGACAGCCCCGCTTCCCGCTGCCGGAAGGGTCTCACCATTCAAGAATGGTCGCAACACTTGCTTCAGCATTGTCATCCGCGCCGAGTATTCTTTATCATTGGCAATGGCGTCAAGCAGACATTCCATCCATGCCATCTTGATGTCCATCTTCATGAGCAAGACATGTGGTTTTGGATCATCCAAGTTCACAGGCACCATGATTACTGAGGACTGTTGGTGTTCCAGCTTTCGTGGCGCAGCTGTTTGGAAGCCGTACTTCTTGTTGATCTTTTCAAGCCATGTTACGCGCTCGTCACGTGAAAGCATTGAAAAGAGACGCTTGAGCATTTTGATCCGTATCATGCGAACATTATCGATTCCAGTCGTACCAGAGTCAGCTTCGATCTCTTCCACAAACAAAAGCAATCGGCGCCACTTGGCTTCCAGTGTCTGGAAGTGGTCAAGACATGTGTCCATCAACGCGCTTTGTTCTTTTTCTTCGAGGGACGGTAGCATCGTTGTCTGAATCAGCGAAAGAACTTGCGCGCTGTCTAATCGGTTTTGATGCAAGAAGTTCCACATCATCAGCTGGAATTGCTCCATGGATGACGCCGAAACATCTTTTTGTTCATTGCTTTCTTGGTCATTTGTTTCCTCGTTAGATTCATCGCCATCTGCCATCATTTGCAGCCGCAAGTGCTTGCGATTCAAGCGATCTTGGAGGTGCTTATCATATTCCTTGCCGAGGAATAGCCAATGATCTTCGTTTAAATACGCCGCGAGGTCAGTGAGGAAATAATGTTCCATTTCAGGGCCGAGGATCTTGTGGAAAAATACGTTCTTGGCACGTTGACACTCTTCCGAATTGCTACCACACGAAACAAGGTAGAATCGAAAAACAGTTTCACCGGCATTGGGTAGCTGCTCCACAATCATTTGCAGATGATCCGTGCTCTCCAAAACACTCAAATGGTGCAAGAAACACATCTTGCCATGAGCATCGAAGCGCTTAAAGACGTCTTTGAATGACTCCACTTCCACAAACTCAATGATCGAGCACAAAATCATCTCCTTGCCACTTGAACTGAAATTCTCTGCGTTTTGGCCAATAGCGCGACAAATTTGCGCACTGGAGCACAATGGAACGTGGAACGGATAGTCGTCGTCATCCCCGTCGGCGCCGCGGTGACCTCCTCGATCCAGTTGATTTAAACCACTGCTACGGTCACTCAACAACTTTTGAAGCTTGGTACTGAAAGATGCATTGCGAGCCACAGCTGCACGAAGTCCATCACCAAGAGTCGGAAAAGGTACACCAAGAAAGAAATGCTCGACGTCTGTAGCTGAAAGAGACTTCAATGTGGCTGGGTCCGTGATGTCTCGGCGCGCCATCAGCTGCCGCTCGACTTCGCGTAGACGCGCAAAATATGACTTTCTGCTGTAGAAATTGTGAACCAGAGACGACATTGGCATGTTAGCCAGGGCGTGTATGGCTTTTTGCGCACTTCCTTGAGACGACGTAGTCGACGTTGATGTGCTGGATACTGCGGGCAAGTAGATGGCAGATTGAATTCCCACAGCGAGCTTCTCCAGCAGTGATTTGTAACAGCCGACAATTCCTGGCATCTTGCACAAACTTGCACAGCATGCAGCAACTTCGACCGCGTTCGGTCGACCAGCGAGCTCTACGTAAGGCCCTTGTATCTGGTCTAGTTTCATCTCGGTAAACAGAGCAAATGACGCAAACTGGGCCTTCTCCGTTTCGTACGATGAAATCCATCGCTCTACCTCGTCTTCTGAATGGAGTAATGCGTGTGCCTGTTTGAGCTTATCAACGTCATCCAAATCACTGTCGTCAAGAACCACGACGATATCACTCTTTTGCTGCTGTTGGCGAGGCGATGCCGGCGGAGAATGGGGAGCCTTGGTTACATTGGCAACAACAGCGTCGCTGTCTGCCAGTGGACTCAATCTTTTTCGAACGAACTTTTTTCGACGGAAACTCTGCAAGACATGCACATATACTCTGGTTGGTCGGACAGCGCTAACATTATCAGCAATGCTACCACTGCCACCTTGACTGATTGCTGGGAATCATCTTCGTTTGCTGTCGACGACGGATTTGAGACCGCCGACACCTTCTCCATTTTAATTCCAAGTCAGAATGTGGTGTCAGGTGCTACGATGCGTGCATCCTGAGCCCCCCCGATGACAAGCTTAATGCGGAGCGGAAGCGCCGAAACGGCTACCGTTCCGGCGCAACCGCTCATTGTACCGACGAAGATAACTTCCACACATCTGGCAAATTAAACACTTAAAAGTGGAATTTCACACGCACACACGTAAATTCGCACACCTAGCGGCCGTGATTCTCGCCTCGCGCACAACTGTTGAATCCCAACTCAGCAGTAGAAGTATTTACCAAGTTGTATCTGAACTGCACATGTCGAGCCGTGCAGAGCTGCACCTCCCGATCTCCAGTACTGAAGAGGGTACCGCCAGCCGAATCCGACACAGTTTGAGGAATCCAAGCGAATGATAACTTCTGTCGGACGCGCGTTCACCAGTGATGCCGTAGAGCAGTGACCTTCACGGTTGTAGACGCGACAATGACACAGCTCATACAGGAAGCCCTCGCGGAAGGACATGTCATCGCTCTGCACGATCGCTGCTTCCTTGTTCGCTGCCGGCACCGGCATGGCCAGTCCATCGGTTGGTTGCTTGCCACTGGTGCTTGACAGACGTGCCGCGAGCTTCGGTGCATTCGCAGCGAGATCGAGCGTACGCGTCAATTTCGACAGCAACTGCACCTGGTCCAACGTTGACATCACCAGTCGACTCTTCGTGATGGTGATGTTGTTTCCCCCCGTAGCATCCGGCCCACTCGGTTCCGCATCCATTGCTGGCGGGGTAGCTTGGGCTTGAACGTCCTTTTGCACATCGCTCGCCATCTTCGTGTTCATCGTCGGAAACAGCGGATCGCGCGGCCCCAACCTGACCGCACGCGGAGGCAGCTCATCCACGGCGAAAGCGCACTGGGCGCTCACCAACAGCACCAACAGAATGGCCACGTGGTTCCTCATCTCGATCCTGCTGAAGCACCTTCAACCCGCGAGTTCAAATGTGACCTGGAACGCCTCTCCCGCGCACAGCGAGGCTTAGATCCCCATCGCCGACGTCTTTCTCGCGCCTTTGCGCGAGGGTTTCTGGGAGTTGCCTTTGAAGTGAAGTGCCCCCTCGATTTTTGACCAATCCCACGACGCCCAGGAACGCGCACTTCAACTGAGTCTTTCTACGTAATTTATCACTATCTTATTGACTATTTTAGTATATACTTATGGACTAGGCCATTCCACAATGATGGCACCCACACGACGAAGATGGCGCGCGTGGGCACCATGCGCCAAGCCCTGCGTGTGGTGTCGCTCTTGCCGTCGGCCACGGAGAACTTTTGTGCGCTGATTGATTATGCAACGGCGCGTACTGCAGCGTGCGAGTCTGGAACGACTTCAGGGGAGCGACTGCTGCCAGTGCTGGTTGGGAGGTCGCACGAGTGCGACTTCCCGATCACCCGAGCGGTGCAGGACCTGCCCGAGCTCACTAAGGCGCGCACTGCGTTCACGACGTCTGCTGATACCCACAAACAAGTGCGTGACGCGCTGGAGGCGGCGTCGTCGCTGTATGTGCTGGATGCCGACCGACTTGTGGCGCTGAAGCCCGACGTGATTCTGACCCAAAGCACGTGCAAGGTGTGCTCCATCGACCTCGCCACTGTGGAACGCTCAGTCACTGCAAATGGTGCAAATGTAACAGACGATGGAGTAGCGCTGTGCGCTACGACAGCGCGAATCGTCACGTGCAATCCAACGAGCCTTGAGGRCGCACTGGTGTCGCAGTTCGAGACGATGGGTCGAGAGCTTGGACTGAGCGAAGACGGAGCTGCGATGGTGCAAGCACACCTGCAGCGCCTGGAAGAACTCAAAGCTCGAGCACGCGCACAAGCAAACGGTGTGCGACAGCGTGTGCTGGTGGTTGAATGGCTGGATCCGTTGTTCATCGGCAAGACCGGGTGGATGCGGGACATGGTGGAAGCAGCTGGCGCTGAAGTCGTCGAGTCTATCGAACATGGTGCGGACGTAGACGCAGTCGTTGTGGCGTTGTGTGGGCTATCACTTGACAAGACCCGTGAAGAGATCGAGCAACGCCGTGCAGGAACTTGGTGGTCGGATTTATTGAAACATCAGGCCACCTCGCCACGTGTGTTCGTGGTCGATGGCATGTCCATGTTCACACGACCGACTAGTCGACTACTAACTGCGTTGGAGTGGCTTGTGGAGATCTTATACGATGCAGACGGCAAGTGGCAGCAAACAAGCACCTTCCCGTTTGTTCAATTAAAGCCCCAGCAGCTCGCCGAAGCAGTCGAGCGTGAGGAAGAGGTCAACAAAGCACCTGATATTGAAGATCTTCATCTCCAAGCATGTATCAACAAGCAAGCGATGTATGAAGATCCAACCACTGGATACTCGGTGTTGACCGCGTATTATCTTGCCGAACGCCAGACCTGCTGCGGTAACGGTTGTCGGCATTGCCCCTATGGCCACGCGAATGTCAAGGACCCTGCAAAGCGCACAAACAAACTCAACCAGCCCGCGTTTTTGAAAGCACGAACGAAGCGAGGGCAGCTGGCTGGTGGTCGATCGATGTGGCCAGTGGACTGGAAGGAATCAGAAGACTCGTCGCCACCCCGGGACTTGGTTGTTATGTTCTGGAGCGGAGGTAAAGATTCATTCCTCGCGTTGGGATCGGTCTACGATCATTATGCTCGAGCGTCAGCCCAAAAAATGCCCCAAGTTGTGCTACTCACCACTGTGGATCCGGACGAGGAAGTTGTACCAGTCCAGAACATTCCGATGCGACAGATTATTGCTCAGGCTCAAGCACTTGATCTTCCGCTATGTCTGGTTCCTGTGAAGTTAGGATCGACTTACACAACAAGCGTCACAACTGCCTTGGATGATCTGGCGACAAGGCTCGGAAAGTCGAAAATCGATTTGCTGGTGTTTGGTGACTTGCACCTAGAAGATATCCGAACTTGGCGTCAGGGCGCGTTTGGGAGCCAATATCGCTTGCTTTTTCCGTTGTGGAAGCTGGACCCAGAGACAGAGTTGCTCCCAAAACTCGAACAACTGTGCCAGCAAACAGCAGCACAAGTGTGCTTTTCCAGTGTAGAGTCCAAGACACTAAAGGACCTCGCTGTCCATCCTGGCTCTGCGTACGCTTGGCGTGACCTCAAGCGCTGCTCAAATGTCGACCTGATGGGTGAGAATGGCGAGTTTCACACGATTGTAATGTTCCCCAACATGATTAAGGAACGAAAGCGTTGAAATCAACATAAAAGCAACAAGTATCAAGGTAAACTGTCTTTTGGGACTCGGAATTCGAACTCTCAACAAAGTGCGAGATCACGGTGTTAGGAGCCACGCCACCAGCAAATTTGATGGAGGATTGATCTTCAGCGAGATTTTGTTGCATCCCAACTGATGGAATTGACGGACGAAGGGATGAGCGCACGAAGTGCCGGCTCATCCAATCTGCTGTCATGCTGAGCAGAAGGTTGCACACTATACCACTCTCGGCGTCTGCAGCACAGTGAGCATTGTGACTTTCCGTCCTCTGAATGTCCGTGGGCTGATTTCATTTTGATCAGCATTTGTTTCATCGCCCCACCAATCCGTCAGTGGGGGGGGGGGGGGGGGGCAAGATGGTGCATGAACGATTTCATTTGAAATTCACAACTTGGACAAGGCACCGAGCAAATAGTAGCTCACAACAGTGCTGTGTTGGTGTGGTGCAATCGAATGTATCCACCTTCTAGTATGGCCTCGCAGCCAGGTGTCTTCTGTGTGCTTGAGATTCGTGTCTTCCAGACTGCGCTTGTTGACTTCACATCCCGCACGTACTGTAGTCACGCACTTGTGGAACGGCAGTGGACACACAAAGCAAGTGGGCGTTCGCCCGTGAGGGCGAGTGCGGATGATGATCGGCCAATGAATTTTTCCTGCTCTGGTTTTCTCCTCACAGCAAGCAAAACATCGAGGATGCGCTCCAGTTCCATCAGTCACTTGCAGAATGCAGAGACGGCAGCATTTCCCTCGAGTCGAGGGACTCAGAATCAATTGAGAACAGTCACCGCATGATTGTGTGCACTGCTTCAAGTTGGACCAGCGCACACAGACCACCTAAAGAGGACTTCATGTCAAGCTGCCTTGTAAGCAGATATACGCTCGAGGTTGACAGAAATCAACTATAGAGTAGTGTCCATCTTGCGCCATTTAGTCACCAGGTTCAAACAAAGCCTGAGAGACCCAAAGTTCCCACCGGACTTTCAGACTGGGCTGGGCAAATGAGCACACCTCTGTGATGCAGTCAACGGGTTCTGAGAATGACGAGTGCCACTGTGGCGAGGCTGTAGGTGTCGAACGCTGTTAATCCCACTGGTCACCGTCCACTTTCGGGTCTGCGTTCGATAGGAATGCTTTGTGGGGTGAATCGAGTTTTCGACGCGCTACCACCACGTCCCGCTGCGATGCTGAGCGTGCGGCGTTTCGGATCATTCGTGGTTTCTCTTCTCACCGAGCAAGTCCAGGCACTCGACAGTCACCGTCTTCTAGTCTACCATGCAGCTTCGTGGTGTTATTGCGTTCCTCGCTGCTGCTGTTGCTGCCACCCAGGCCCAGATCGAAGTGTCTGCCGCTGAGAAGGGTGTGCTTGTGCGCGACTTGTTGGCTTGGAAGGCTAGCAACGCCGCTGTCGTGGCCAAGGAAATGGGTCTCTACCCAACTCAAGACAACCACGAGTCCACCCAAGGCTTCACCAACGATGAGTTGCAGCGCTTCGCCAACTCGAAGAAGATTGTTGAGCATCTGCGCAAGGAGCAGCCGAACGCTGTCTTCTCGCTTGATGGCCCATTCGCTTTGCTGACGACTGACGAATTCAAGGCGTATGTGGCCCGTGGCTTCCGTGATCAGGAGGACTTGGCGTCGCTGGCCAACGAATCGACGACCATGGATGCTGACGACAATGACGTACCATACGGCGTCGATTGGACTCAGTCTGGCTGCTTAGCTCCGGTCAAGAACCAAGGCAAGTGCGGCTCGTGCACGTACTTCTCGGCCACTGCCGCCGTGGAATCGGCCAACTGCATCCACACTGGCGAGTTGGTGCTCTTCTCGGAACAGCGCACGCTGAGCTGCTTCGGCAACGGCTGCCGCGGAGGCCTTGCGGTCAACAACCTGGAGTGGATTAAGGAGAACGGCATGTGCCGTGCTGAAGACTGGCCATACACGTCGGGCAAGTCGCAGGACAATGGCGAGTGCACGGCCAACAAGTGCAAACCTGAACTTCTTCCGATCTCGGAAGTTGTCCGCGTCGCAAAGAACGAAGGCGCGCTCAAGAAGGCCTTGGTGGACCGTCCGGTGGCTGTGTCGGTGTCGGCTGGTAATGATTACTGGCGCTTCTACAAGGGTGGAATCATCGAAGAGTGCGGCAAGGGCGGCACCGATCACTCGGTCCTGGCTGTTGGCTACAACAACGACGATGGCGACTACTGGAAGATCAAGAACTCGTGGGGACCCACGTGGGGTGAGGAAGGATTTGTGCGTCTTCGTCGCGGCAACGCTGGCCCAGACAACCAGGGCACGTGCCGTCTCTTCTACCGCAACCCATCGTTCCCTCTGTTCTCGACGGAATAAGGTAGTTGCATCTTGAGTCAGCATCTTATTGTTCAATGTCGTGCTGCTTACAATCTTCGTCCCTATCTCCTTGCCATCTCTGGCAACTGATGTCAAACGCACAGCATTGCTCGCGTGCACTGTTCAGTCCTTCTAGCTGCTGGACATCGATAGCGAGGTGTGCGATTGGCACGAATCTCGTCCGATTAATCTGTTTTGCCTGTTCCTACAGTGTCGTGATCGGGAAGATTGCAGCCTCTGATCTATTGACCAACAAGCTGTCCCAACACACCTCCTTCTTGCGCCAAGTCGTAGAACATTGTGCGCGGTTGCTGCTGCACCAACCTTCTGGGCTCGTCGAACTCAACCACGCGCCCATTGCTCATCACCAACACGCGGTTCGAGTGGATGATCGTCGACAGGCGGTGCGCGATCGTAAGCACTGTAGCATACTGAACCTCGGTGGCAAGCATCTGCTGCAGGTGAAGCTCCGTCGCGTGGTCAATCGATGCGGTTGCTTCATCGAAGATGATGATCTTGGATTGGCGAAGTAGGGCGCGAGCCATACACAGCAGCTGACGTTCTCCGACGCTGAAGCGGTCGCTCTTGCCTTCGATCTCGAGGTCTAGACCGGAACCAGAAGGATCGCGTGCCTTGGGAATGGAATGCGCGTTCACTTTACGCAATGCCGACCAGACGTCAACGTCCGAGAACTCACCGAGCGGATCCAGAACGGCACGCAACGAGCCTCGGAAGAGCACGGGTGTTTGCGGAATGATCGACAATCGGGAACGAAGCACTTCTAGCGGTACACGCGCGAGGTCGATACCGTCGATGCTGATGGATCCACCGGATAACGCATTCATACGGAAGAGCGCCATGATCATGCTTGACTTGCCAGCACCAGTGCGGCCAACAATACCAATCTTCTCGTGGGCTTTGACTGTGAAGGTAACATCCTTGAGCACCGCGGGCTTGGTGGCACCACCGTATCTGAACACAACGTTCTCAAATTGCACACAACCGTTTGCAGGCCATGTCGGAGGTGGAGTGATGGCGTTGGGCGTTGTTTCTCCTTCGATTTTGATGTACTTAAGCATACGCTCGGTGCTCACCATCTCGACTTCCAACCACGCCCAATAACGAACAGTGTACGTCAGCGCACTCTCGACGTTAAGCATGTACGTGAATGCCAAAGCAATAACACCTGGCGCGAGGAAGTCGCGGAGGTAGACCAGAGCGGACACGAGAACGATGACCATGAGCGCCCCGATCAACTTGACTCGGATACCGAACCATTGACTGACGAGGGCTTCGTTCCATGCGCCTTGTGTACACAAGTCGATTCGCGCAAACTGCTCACGCGCAGCGCGAGCCACAAACGCGGGTCCGAAGCCTCGCAATGTCACGATGCCTTCCTCAGTCTGGGTGACGTAGCTCAGAACAGGAGACGACGAAATCTTCTGCAAACGGCTGATTTCGCGGTACGGCATGAGGTAGTAAGCACCAATACACGCATACAGCAGTGCAAGCGGAACCACAAGCACACCAGCAATCTTGACCATGTACACTGCGGTTCCCAACTGGCAAATCACGAAGAACAAATGGCTGAGAAAGTTGCTGATTGACGTGGGAATCTTCGCGTCCAGTATCTCAACATCGTTGCTATAGCGGTTGAGCACGCGGCCGATCGGCGTCGTGTCGAAGAAGCGTTGAGGAGCCGCCAGTAGTGCAGACGTCATCCACGCAAACAGGATCTTAGAGGCACCAAGACCTGTGATAGCAACTGTCACTGCACGGACAAGCACCATCGCAGCGCAGCGCAGCGCCAAGCCACTGTACACAGCCATATGCCACGCTGGGTCAGCACCCGGTTGTCCACCTTTCCCGCCGGTCCAGTAGCTCAACCACAAGTCACTGCCAATCTGCAATCCTTGCCAGAGGAGTTGTACCATCACAAGTAGCAGACACACTGGTGCTCCACCCAGCGCGCGAAGGTACTCGAAGTAAACGCGTGAGCTCACTCGACCTTGCTCGCGCTCTTCGTCCTCAACATGC
Source organism: Lagenidium giganteum (assembly GCA_002286825.1). Taxonomy (NCBI): domain Eukaryota; phylum Oomycota; class Peronosporomycetes; order Pythiales; family Pythiaceae; genus Lagenidium; species Lagenidium giganteum. The sequence continues at coordinate 25,054 of NSDO01000487.1, read as the reverse complement.
GTGCCATCATTGCCAGCGCAGTCACGTTTACTGCCGCTGCCTTCGTTATCTGCGACGGCCTGCTCGGATTCATCTTCCACGCTCAATGCATCTTCGTTTTCGTCGCGCTCGAAGGTCGCGGCGTGACGATCTGGTGCTGGTGCATGGCGCGTACTGCTGACAGATCCATCGGCGTGCACATGAATGCGGTGGTTGACGGCCTTCGAATGCAGAAACTCTATGTTGTGCGTGACGAGTACGATTGTTTTGTCCTGGAGCAGCGTGCAGAGGCATTTGTCGAAGATTTCGCGCTGCACAAGTGCATCTACAGCCGCCAATGGCGCATCGAGCACCACCAAATCCGCTTCATCCGCATAATAACAAGCACGCGCCAGGCTCACTCGCGCTTTCTGACCACCCGATAGATTGACACCCTTCTCGCCAATTTCCGTCGCATCGCCTGCCGGGAACAACGCAAGGTCGGCACGCAAGCCGCAGGCATCAAGCACACGCTCGTACTTCGTTGCATCAAATTCTTGACCAAACACAATGTTGTCGCGGATCGACATGTGCTGAATCCACGGTTGCTGCGCTGCATAGGCGACGCGAAGACCTCCAACGCGGCGAACAGCCACGTATCCATTCAAATGCTCCATTTCTCCGAGCAATGCGGCACACAACGAACTCTTGCCGGCACCGACTCCACCATAAACGACGCAGAAGTCCTTGTCCTGAATCTGCAATGCCACATCTTTGAGGACAGGCGTGACGCTGTCCCAGCCGATAGACGCTTGGTAAAATTGCACAATGGTACTGGAGCTGGTTGTGTGCGAAGCTAGTACTTGCTTATCATGCGCGACCAAATAGCGCTTGATGCGATCCAGCGACACCTTTGCTTCCATCACAGTCCCCAGAATGTCTGGCACGACCTCGAGCGGCTCGCGGAGGGCGTTGAAGAGGGCAATAGACGCGAAAACAGTCGACGCCGTGAGCTCATGCTCGAAAACTAGCGCATATACTGTGAACGACACAATCGACACCAACAGGGGCGTGCTCCAGAAGATGCACGTGCTCACAGCCTTCCACCAAATGTTAGCCGTCAACGCCTTCAATTCAGTGTTCCGCTCACGCTGGATTTGCGCTGCAAACTTGCGCTCCCATGCGTTGAGCTTGATGAGTTGCATGGCTCCAAACGTCTCCTTGATGGATTTCAAGCGCGCATCACGGGCGTACATGAGCCGGTCATACGATGCCGATGTGCCCTTGGAGATGTAAACGCCACTGGCGCCCGACAACCCAATGACAGCGACACCAGCGAACGCAGCAAGACCCAGCACATCGTAGAGCAGGTAGATCAGCACGATCACCTGCGTAGGTACGATCCACACTTCATTGAGGTCATAGGCAAGCCACTTGATGGTGTCCACGTCGTTAGTGATCAAGTTGGACATCTCCAGCTCATCGTCGTCGTCATCATCACTGTCAGCATCCTTGTCTTCAACGTCTTCACTGTGCTTGTTGTCACTCGGACAGTTGGCCACACTCTTGCGCATCGACTTGCTGAAAAGCAATGTCTGGAACGCCACGTAGATGCGACGTGCCAGCATCTTGGCGATTGCAATGCTGTGGCACGAGACCACAGCACTGAGCAACCGCGACGCGAAGAAGCACCCGAGCCAAATGGCTAGGTCGTGCAGGTCGAGTTGCGGCGCCGCGAATGCGTCAATCACGTGCCGCAGCACCACAGGCGCAAACACCGCTGATCCCTCGGTCACGACGTTGCACAGTCCACAAACGAACAGCTCCCATCGGAACATCCGAAACATTGCCCAGTACACCGAGCCTCCCGATTGAACGTAGTGGCCTTCAAACTGCTTGGCCACGCCCACTGCTTCATGCTCCGATGACAAGGAAACCAGGTCATCTAGCTGTAGCGCCCGACGGTTGCCATCGCGCATGAGCGAGCTTGCTTGACAAAAGAAGAGCCGGCCAAGTCAGGACGTGTCCGTTGGTGGTAACACTGGCTCAGACTTGACGCGGTTGCTTGTGCTCTCGTATCTGGTGGGCGAGATGCGCTGCTGCTGCAGCAGCGGTGATGCCTCGGGAGACGGCGTCATCGTCGTCGCGGTGCGAAATGCGCAATGGCAGATGACGAAGGAATGCAACGCGATCAACCCATCAGCGGATCAACCGGTACAGTACCGGTATTAGTATCTGGAATGACGCTCATAGGTCACTGAGTGGTGGTCGCCTCGCGATTGGGGACAGATTCCGACCATCCGCAAATGGCTTTGGTAAAGTTATGTTCGGTGGACAACCGGCAAATATTTGAGCCTCCTTGGTGAGGAGGGGATGGTGTGCAGGTTGTTGGAATATGGATCGACGTCTTCGGATCCTGAGAACACTAAATACAGTTCTGGGTTTTCCAGGACGAGGATCAGACGGTGGGGACGGACAACGCATGCACAATGGGGGCTGGCAGCCTCACTCACCATTCAAGCGTGCAGTGCACAGCAGCGGCCTTCTCCTCCCGTCGAAGTCCTTGTTCTTGGTTTTTCCCTCTGGGCACATTTGCCCCAGACACTA
>NSDO01000487.1:3290-17374 GCA_002286825.1 Lagenidium giganteum | reverse complement strand
CGAGGATCAGACGGTGGGGACGGACAACGCATGCACAATGGGGGCTGGCAGCCTCACTCACCATTCAAGCGTGCAGTGCACAGCAGCGGCCTTCTCCTCCCGTCGAAGTCCTTGTTCTTGGTTTTTCCCTCTGGGCACATTTGCCCCAGACACTAACGTGTTTCTTCCTAAGTCTGTGTGACTGCTCTCAATAGAGAGCGGCTCACAAATCCAATACAGGTGCCAACTCAGGGTGGATCTTGGCCATTGCAGCGACAACTTTTCCGAAGTGTCCAACCGATTGGATGTCTCCTGCTCTGCCATTCCAGTCTGTCGACTCCACGCTTGTATCGTCCTCAGCCCGGGTCATTGTCGTTTGAACACTTGCGGGCGACGACTGGCGTCGTCTGCTTGCTCCATAAATTCATCTTCCATCTTCGACACTTCGTCGGAAATGTTCCCAAGAGTCCCACTGTCGAAAGGAATCGCCGCGTTACGTATAATAATGCCGAACAGTACCTGTATAATACAACATCAAACAAGTAGACTTACTTGTAGCCGGAATTTGCTGGACGATGTGCGGACTTTGCCGGACGATCACATTTGCCAGGATCTGAACATATATAATATACTACTTGAGAATTCATTATTAATACGTCATGGCAAGTTGCCACAGTCTGATCTACGAACTCGGGTGACTTTGGTTCGCTGTACGCGCGCGCTTGCGCAATAATGTAGTGATCGTAATCCACACAAGCTGACCACGACGTCGTTTTCGTTGCGCTGGTGTGTGGGTGTCCACTTCGATCGCATCTTTACACTGTTCGAACACTGGCAATGCCTCGTCAGCTGTAATACCCTGGTGACGGAGGCCAAGCTGCACTGCTCGCGCCTCCAATATCGACATGAGATGACGTAAATCACTAGTCGCTTTTGCTGGTTGCGATCCATCAGATCTGCTGACTTCATCGTTCGAAATGGTGGTAGACGATCGACACCTCAGCACCAATACTCCCACGCTTGCTGAGGGCTGCCGTCCGGAAGTCTGACGTTTTGAGGGAACGCATGCAGCCCTCCACCCCACGTGTATACCTCAAACGTTGCTGGAGAGGCAGGAACATCGTCATCGTTTTGGATCGATGGCACCAGATCAGGTTCTTCTCGTCGTAAAACTCCTGGCAGCGCATCACAGTTGCTGCCAGGTGATCACACGTTGGAACGCCATTGTGACATTCACGCTCTTCAATCACGTTGGTGACGCCATCCACAACTCTCTTCACCAGCGATTCATTTGATGCCACTTGCGGATCTTGCTGTCGATCAACGGTCTGACGGAGGTGTGCCAGCTCTTGCTGAATTGTGACATGGGGCGGGATGCCTGTCGGGACGATATTTCGATCACTGGTAGCTCCGCATTGAACAAAAGACCGCAGTGTTGATAGCAGCGCGATTTGTCGAAATAACGGAGTCTCAAGCAAAGGATGCGCGGACGACAGCGTTTCCGTGAGAAATTCGCTGTGATAAACCAACGAAGCTAATGCATACTCGCCAATCAATGCAGCAGGTGCTGGAAGGCCTGGGAAACAAATTCGAACAGCGCTCCTCACGACTAGATCACTGTCGGTCACAAAATGAGGTGGCAACACGGCAAACTCGGGTTTGCCGATCGGCAACGCACTAACAGTGCGGCCGACGAACATGTCACCAGCTGCATCATACCGTAGATATCTATCTTGACCGCCTCCCATTGTCCAACCAGCTCGCAAATGCCGGCAACAGCAGAAGGACACGCGGTCGATCCAGATGATGCAAACGTCGCTGCTCCTTTGCGCAACGAGTGTGTGCCAATGCTGGAGCTGTCCTTTCCGGATTCTTCGAGATGCCTTCGAACACTTGGAATCAACAGCGCACGCCTCAAGGCCTTGTGGAAGCGATCGTATTGTTCGTGTCCTGGGAACAAGTGACAATCCGTGCTATCAATACTGTATGTTGCCCAGTAGATGCCTGTGCACGCCATACACAGAAAAATGTATATCATTGCTCTGCAATCAGGTGTCGCTACCAGCAGCTTACCTCGGGCGAGTATCGGGCATATTTCAGGTTTGAAAGGGTTTGCATACACGTGCCGTGGATCTTTTGGTCGTGTTCCGCCTTGATCATTCTTCATATGGGCGAAATATATGCGAAGTGCATCTTCACCCCACGCAATGTGTGAGTAGCAAATGGACGTCGTATTCGTTGCTCTGGACATTAGGTTCCAACACAGTAACATGCATGTCCGGGCGAACACCAGATCGCGTGACTCTGACTGCAGCATTCCTGTCGCAATTGCCGAAAGCATCGCCACAGTCATTGGTGCCTTACCGACTTCAACCTTGCCCTCCCCGTTGCCCACCGCRTCTGYAATTTGATKTCGAAGTCCTCGGAAGTGATGTGAGRGCTCACGCTTCAGCTCTGGTGACATACTCTGGTGGTAGTCGCGAAAGAGATTGAAGAATGCGGAGCGGTGCCCTGCATACGTGGCAAAGACGTGATATCCTCCATCGTCTGCTTTCATTGACAAGACCCAGGTCATGAAGTCGCGTGCTGTGRTCCGCTCGAATYGGATCGGTGGATTTTCGGGTGCGGTGTCCAACGCAGCYGTGACCGATGCTTTCGTTGCTTGGTGCTCGGGATCGAACTCAAGAGAGGCAAGGAATGCATGGGGCACCAAGCAGCGCTTGAATTGCACCATCCACCGGACAAACCTCACCGTGGAGTTGCGGTAAGCATCGCGTGACCGACMTGCAATTGTGCGCTGCCTTGTGTGCGTCACTGCGTCTTCCAGTGCACGCAGGTCTACTTCGCTTGGCGCCATTTCTGTTGCTGTGCGTGTTCTTGAGTATGAGGGAGCGGTGGGGCATCACACTTGGTGTGTCACGATGTGTCACACCGTGACTTGAAATGTCATTCCGCACAAGTAGCAATGGGTGGATTGACCTTGGGTTTTGTATCACCACCACTGAATGAGCAGGAAGATTCTGGATTCCACGTCCAGTGGGGCAGCTGGCGCAAAGCACCGCCATCCAGAATATTCTGGCCAATTGGAAATTGGAGTATCGCATCTATTTTCTTCAAATGCACAAACAACATGAACAATTTTGAACAAGTCGTCTAAAACTGGCAGTTGAACCACTTGATGGGCTTGCGATCATCGCCCCACCAGCCATCGCCGTTGACAAACTTCACGTCAGCGTGGTTAAGCGACGCGCGGTAAAAGTTACCAGAGCTCCAGGAAGTCTGGAAGTTGGACGAACGGATCATCGCCCGGCAACTATCGAAGTGCACGGCGCCGTCGTTCTCTTCCGAGGCGTGGCCCGAGAAAGACGCCAGCGCAGTGTACCTCACCGATTTTGTGGTATATAGACCATTTGGGCTCACACCACAAACGACGGAGTTCACGGTTTTTGAGTAGTAACGCATCGCGCTATCGTACAGGCTGTCCAGCTTCGCGTTGGAACTAGACGAGCCCTTGAACGCCAACGACCGCAGTGAGACCTTGGCTGGGCAACGACGAAAGGCAGTGAGCATGCTGAGCTTAACGACGCTGGAGACACTGCTGCCTGTAGTACACGTTGACATGAGAGTTGTTGCGCTCATGCTTCCCATCATTGGACCAGCCAGCGAGATCCACTTGGAGTTGGTCGTGTCGATGGCACACAAACCCTTGTTGGCAGCCGCAGCAATGATCAGGTTGCCCATCGAGTGGCCGATCAACGCGACGCCCTGCATCTTCATCGGGTTGGTGCTGCTGACCACGGAAAGCGCCGCCTTGCACATCTTCTTTGGAAGTGCGTCGTCATACCAGGCATTGTTGATGGTATCCATTCGCATGAACTTAATGCTGGAGCAGCAGGCGGCTTGGTTGTGGATATCACCAAAATATTTTGGAAACGAATCCTCTTCGGGACCATCGTAGGTCTGACCGAGGCCGTGCACGAACAGACACGCTTTCTTCCCACCAGCGCAGTTGCACGTGGCTGACTGCATCCTTCTTCCTCGTGGGTTGCCGACGAGCACATTGACGGTATCAAACGACCGCTGTGCAAATGCCTTGACCACTGTCTTGGTCGATGGCGCCGCTGGATTATTACCGTCAACAAGTGGCTTGCACTCGTCGATGGACTCGGCACCAGGACGGACCAGCAAATCCTTAGATGGCACGCCTTCGGATCCGACCTCCAACAACGCCAAGGACGCTTCCACATCTTCACCATGAATCGTATCGACCGCTTGCCCCGTCACAGAGCAGAAGACATACGGCTCGTTGGCAAAGAGGAACTCGACGAGCTTGCCGTTGCTGCAGGGGATGTCAAAAGTGGCGGACGCACCAACATCATCGATTACACGACCATTGGCAAACGAGCTGGTGAACGACTGGATAGGTGGCACGTTTTCCTCTTTCAGACAGTCGTTGCGCATGATCCTCCCTGTCTCTTCATCTTCTACGGTCACGTAGCCACGATCATCGATGAGCGTGAAGTTGTAACGTTGATTATCCTCGACATACGAGATGCGGCCGTCAAACACGAGCGTGCCACTTGCGTCCTGACGTGGGAAGAGCAGGCCTTCGACGATCAAGTGCGATGGTGCCGAAGTCGAGGCTTGGCGTGGCTTGAAGGTGACCTGGAGCGCCTTGGCTTGGATGACGTCGTCGAGGAAGTTTTTTGTGTCGTGCTGGAAGGCTGGGCTGTGCGCGCTGTAGACTCCGACAGCAACGGCGGCAGCACAGCCAGCGAAGGCGAAGGTGGCGACGATCAGCTTGATCCAGCGCCAGTGGTTTCGCGTGTCAGTGGACTGAATAGTGTCGCCACGCAGCTCAAACTGAGTGGCTGGGAGTGGGGACGCGGACATCGTGACGCCAGACGATGGAGCTGTCAACGACTGAACCAATCAAGGGGAAAACGTGAACTGAGCTGCACGCGCGTTCAGGACCACATCACAAGACGCGGCTGATGATGTTTGGCAACGAACTTGGTTTCTCGTGGGCTGTTCTATTTATTATCTGATGAGGAATTTCTGCCGAGGTGGCCCGGCTGCACTTCAGCGTCAGGAAACGTGACGTGGTTCTGCGACACCGTTGGGGCAGTCGTCTTCACGCCGTGGTTCACCAGCCAAGTCAGCATTAATCCCGTGAAGACAAGTGCATGGTGGCGAGGTTGGTCGCTCTCTGTCACCGTGTTTGTGCTCGATCACGTCGGCCGACAAACGAGGATGACACCAGAACCGATGTCTCTGACGCCTTTGAGACAACGATCGTTTGCATGTCAAATGGAAGCTGGGGAGCTATGGATTCTCGAGCACAGTTGTCTCGATGAGTGGCATTTCACGCAGGTGTTTTCACCAACGGAGTGAACTTTACCGGATCGCACAACCAGCGGCTAATCTTGGTACATATAGCCTCCTCTTTTTTCACCAACAGAGTGACCTTTATCGCAGAACCAGCGGCTAATCTTGGTACATAAAGCCTCCTCTTGCGAGTCTCCTTTTGAATGGTGTGCTCCAATCCCCAGTCCATGCAGCGGTTGTCGAGTTTTCACATCCGACGAGAGCTGTATCGATGGCGCTGCGGGCAACAGCTTGGTATGCGTGCGTACGCGCAAGGCGTTCAAGGGTCAGGACGTCATCGCGCACTGAGCACTGAGTCTCCATAACATGTGTCAGCACTCGACTGGCTTTTTTACTCAGAATCGATTCCTATTGTGTGTGCTCTTCATGAAGCTCAAGCACCGCTGTAGCGCTTGATACCATGCTGCAGCCACTTCGGAGTGCCGTTGGAATGCTCCGTCAATCACTGTGTCTCAGCCGCCTCACCTTTACTGCGAGCAATCCGATCACTGCTACTCTGGGATGTGGCGAGGCGTGAGCCTTTTTTTACGGCGTTGGAGAAGTACCTAATCAAAGTCGCTTTCCAGTCGTTGCTGTTCTTCTGGTTGAGTACTAGTTAGTACCGGATCTACCGACTTGCAGTGTCAGTGTTGGTCTTGAACAGCGAGTATTTCCATTGGCCTTCCACACCGACTGCGGAATGCTTGACAGCTGGAGACTGAAGACGTCCTGCCACCACTGGTCTCTCGTTGAGCTGGTGTGGTGTTCCTTCCAATATTCCACCAGCACCTCCCAGCCGAGCCGCGCTATAGAACAGTCGAACAACCAATGCTTTAGTGGATCCGAGCTCGAGCTTGGAGAAAAACCATGAGGGCAATCCATACCCTTCTCCGGATGCCAGAAACGCAGCACCCCATGTGGTAATCTGTACTGTTGGACGCGCTCGTTGTGCTGGACGTCATCGCTAGGCAATCAATACGGGCTTTGCGCGGTATCGCAGGTAGCGCTTCGAGCTTTCTGGTCGCTTGCACGACGCGTTACTTGGAATCGTCAGCGCGGGAGACCATGAAGTTCGGCGCCACCCGGAGCAAACACGACCAGCATGAGACAGCATGTACGGCAACTAGCCTCGTACATTCAAGATCAACCACTTCTAAACTTGCTCGGTCCTGAGCAGGCGATTCTTGAAGCGACGCGCGCGGTGGAAGTACGCGCGGCCCCCTCGTGAAGAGGGAAGCGAAATGACGACGCAAAAGCCGCCGGATCCTCCGGAGGCCTTGGCCGCTCCTCAGTCAGAGTCATGGGCGGCTAAAGTCACAGCAAACATTCGAGGCATCGCGAAGACGCAACAACATTGGTGGGAGGCTCTGCGCTGAGAAACACGCCGCGACAACAACTTGCGTCTGATGACGACACGAGAAGCTGAGCTCATGGAGCAATAYGTCAACCAGCMGCYTMWGYTGGATGCCCCACCTGGATTCATCACAGAAACACACACTTGTGCCGAGAGAGCGCTCCTTGAGGATTGGCATCACAAGCACCTCGACCAATGGATGTATGCACGCCTAACGCCGGAAATGCATCTTCCACGGGAAGCGAACGAGCCATCACTAATCAACCACCTCCTCGCAGCCTCAGCAAACGCCCCAGCTGCTACCCGAAAGCACTTGCACGCTGATTAGCGTGCAAGTGCTTTCGGGTACGACATGAAGTGCGTCAGAATCGACGGCAAACACAAGATTGTTGGTGTTTCCATTCCAAAGAGCAGAAACCCGCAGAGGTGGATTGGTATTGCTTTCCCTTTTCAAGGAGGCTCGCTAATCTTTGGCAGAGGCTGTCCTGGGATGGACATCAACTCGATATCCAGCCTCCATGGCTACGACCTGAAGGTTTTGTACCAGATCACCATCGACGGCCCTGAAGACGTCAGCACAACCCATATGTAGCGAGGTACGTGGTCGATGGCAGATTTGCACGTGATCTATTTACGGTGGTTATGTGCGCAGGGAGCATGGGAGCTGTGCGCCTACTCTACAGATTCTAGGTATGTACTGTTCTCGTGTGTTTTCTTGATATGCATGTGATTGAATCTACGCTATGCTATTTTACATTATTCGTGACTGCTCATGGTGCAGGTGCGTATGCCTGACCATTACATTCTCCCCCGGTAGAGCTAGCGAACGCGGGGTCTTGATGGCGAGCGGGCGATATCTCTAGACGTTGGCTGTGCTCTAGTGGGAGCTCTAGCTGCCCATTGCGATCTAGCTTCGGCTTGGCGTTCGCGCAAGTCTTTGAGCAGACTTGGCCAATGACTGACATGCTTGATATATTTTCGCGTTCCCATGAAGTCTCGTGTGCAGGCAAACCGTGCCACTGGCCTAGATACTCTGGCTTGCGGTTGAACGTTCTCTTTTGCAAGAGATACTCCTTCAATTTGTCGACGTTGAAGCGAGGACTGAGATGACGCATGTTTGCAGGAAGTTCAAGCGTAGCAACGTTGTTGCGAAGCTGAGTGATCTTGTACGGCCCAATGAAGCGTGGAATCAGTTTCCTTGACCGAAGGTTCGTGTCGGCCGTTGCATGACTAATGTTAAGATCTTGCGTCGAAAGCAACGCGAGATCACCAACCTTGAAGTTAACTTCGCGGCGTCGCAGATCATAGTAACGCTTTTGGCGTTCTTGCACATCAACCAAGTTCTTTCGAGCTTGTGTGATGACAGACTGTCTTCGCTCGACAAATCTGGATGCGTACTCGACTTTAGATGCTGCTGGCGCACTTGAAGTGTTCGGAGCAATGGGAGCGGCAGGATTACGCGGCTGTCGACCCGTCTTAATTAAGAACAGGGACAACTGGGAAGATGCGGAGACCAGAGTGGCGTGGGCGTACTCAATGGTCGGCAGATATTCATTCCAATCGTTGCCATGATACGAGATCGAACAACGAAGAGAATTTTCCAAAGTTGTGATCTGCTTGGATCTAGTGAAGATATCCTTGAAGTGCGGAGCTTTGGCATACGCCACTTGGAACGCATGTTTGGTGGACAACTCCAGCTGGATCGTGCTGATAGGCGTGACTTCCACCACATTTGTTTCGCAGATCTTCATTTGATGCTGTGGAGCACCAACCGGATGACTAAGTTCCGTGGCGGGAACCTTCTGAGCCAACAAGACTTGCTGATCGCGCACCGAAGCGCGGGCAAACTTCTTGAACCGCTGTTCTCGGCGGAGAACCGATGACTGAACGTCGGTACATTCAACCATCGAACAGTTTTCGCATATCTTGACGCGGGCGGCGGAGACGCAGATGACTGAATCAGACTTGGCTACATCCTCCCCGGGATGAGAAGGAGCCACTGGCGGGCGCGAAAGTGCATCCGCGACGACGTTAAGCGCACCCGGGCGATGGTGCAATTTGAACTGAAACGTCGAAAAGAAGTCCAACCAACGAGCCAAACGGCCGGATACACGCTGATGTTGCAAGAAGAAGTTACAGGCAGAGTTGTCTGTGAACATATCGAACTCGGTGCCATGCAAGTAATGACGATAGCGTGTCAGCGCGATTTTGATGGCAAACGGCTCTTTTTCGTGAACGGGCCAATTGAGTTCACTCGCACTCAACTTCTTGCTGAAGAATGCGATCGGATGGTCTTCACCGCCATGAAGTTGTGACAAGACACCACCAACACAAGAGTGACTGGCATCTGTGGTCACGATGAACCGAACCGAGAAGTCGGACAGTCGAAGAACCGGAGCTTGTTGCAACGCGAGCTTCAGCGCGTTGAACGCACGGAGTTGATCATCACCCCATTCTCAAGGGACATCTTTCTTGATCAAAGCACTAAGTGGCAGGGCCGTCTGTGCGGACTTGTCGATGAACCGACGATAGTAGCCGGCAAGACCGAGAAAGCGCTGGAGATCCTTCACATTCTGCGGTGCAGGCCACTCAGCAATTGCGCGAGTCTTGCGCGAATCGACTTGCAGTCCTTTGGACGAGATGGNGCGCGAGTCTTGCGCGAATCGACTTGCAGTCCTTTGGACGAGATGGTATGACCCAGAAAATCGACAGAGTCTTGACCAAAGTYACACTTGTCCATGCGCGCGTACAACTTGTTGTCGCGCAGGATGTCGAAGACTTGGCGAAGATRGTCAACATGCTCTTCCATCGAGCGTGAAAACACACAAATGTCATCCAAGTAGACAACAACGAACTCTAATTTACTGAAGAGACTCCGCATTAAACGCGTCCAAGTGCCTGCCATTCCTGCCAAACCCATGGGAGCGACTTTCCACTGATAGATCTCGTGATTAGTGCGAAACGCAGTGTACACCTTGCTAGACGGTGACCTGCGCATCTGATGATATCCACTGGCGAGATCGAGCAGCGAGGAAACGATGGCGCCAACCATGTGGTCGAAGAGCTCTTCAATGTGTGGCAATGGAATCTTTGCCMCCCCGGACATCGAGTTGATGTATCGGAAGTCGATGACCCAACGTATGGCCATGTTCGGATCATTGGAATGAAGCCATTCCAAACGCGGCGGAAACTTGCCAGTGACCGGATCCTTTTTCGGAACACCACAGATGTTGGACACCCAAGGTGAGGCGGACACTTCAATCCAGTTCTTGCGTAGCAATTCGGCAACGAACTTATCGAGTGCATCCTGTTCGACCTTTGACAGTCGAAATGGTGCTCGATTGATTGGTTGCGCACCAGGTTTCAACACAACTTCGTGTTCAATTGGACGTTCTGGTGGCAAGATCGGCGACAATTCCTTCGGGAACACTTCTGCATACTCAGACAGCAACTGCTGTATCTCCGGCGGGACCGTCTTTGCTTTGGCCGCGGACTTAACGACCAGATGATTGACCTCAGCGAAGCCACCATTGGTCAGTTTCTTCTTGAAGTCTTCAGCTTCCAAAACCGAAAGATCGGTGGTCGAATCTTCACACTCCAAACCCATCAAAGCTCCAAACTCCATCAAACGATTCTTCCAATCGATCCGGGGATTGACATCTGTCAACCATGGATTACCCAAGATCATGTCGTGATGCTCAGCAAGTGGCCACTCAAAGAAGCTGACTTTGCAACGCTTGTCTTGCAGCGTAACGGTCTCCAAGCAACGTGAAACCTTGCGAGGAGTCGTCGTGCTGACATCAAAGCGTTCTGCAGACATCTCAACTTTGTCGATCTTGTTTTGAGCCAAACCTGGACGAATCAGGTTGTGATCAGCACCACTGTCGATCAGAATACGAACAGGCTTGCCGTGAAGCGAACCGCCGACACGAAACAGCTTGTTGTCCGCCTGAGCGCGTGGCTTCACCACTGACACGTTGATGTTGATGGTTTCCAGCACATGGACGACATTACTGTCTTCGTTGGACTGTCCACCATGCAACATCGCCATGTTGGTGCGGAGGGACTTGTTCTTCAGTTGACGCTTCTTGCACTCGTTGAGGCGATGACCAGGCTTGCGACAGTAGAAGCAAAAATTCTTTGCTCGGCATTCCTCTTTCGAGATCATGCGCGAGTTGTCGATCTCCATCGGCGAAGGACCTTCGTCCTGTGGCCGTGGTGGAGCTGGACGCGGAAACGATGGACGCGGAAATGATCGTTGCACCGCATGACGAGGCTGCGCACGATTGTTCTTGCTGCGACTCAACGACACCTGGTGGGTGCGTAAGTACTTTAGCGCAAACGTGATTGCTTCAGTCGTCGTGCGAAATTGGTGAAGCTTCACCGGTTCACGGATCTCAGTGATCAGTCCTTTCTGAAAGTGCATCACCTTGTCGATCTCCGACATGTCTGTGACGTGCCAGATGATGCGCCGGAACGCATCAACGTAGTCGTCAAGACAGCTGAACTGATTTTGTCGGAGTCGAAGAAGCTGGTCTCGAAGTTGCTCTTGATGATCCGGAGCAGTAAACTCTCTCGTCAAGAATCGCTCAAGGTCAGCCACGGTCTGGATTGTAACGTCGTTCGTGGCATCGAATTCCCGATACCACGACGCTGCTGCACCAGTCAGACTGGCGAGTAGCAAGGACAGAGGACGTTGTTGCTTTGTGGCATCGTCGTACGCGATGTTCTTGGACTGGAAGTAGAGCTTTGCACGAAAGAAGAAGTCGGCAACATCGGAATTCCCATCAAACTTGGGCATTGACAGGCCTTTGGCACTGAGTTCCTTTGGCGCAGTCACTTGAACAACAGGCGCTTGGGGTTGCTGGATCGACTGAAATAGCTGTTGCTGGACCCTAGCTTGCTCTTGCATAAAGTTGCGCTGTTCTTGCAACATTTGGATGATTGCGTTAAGAGTCAACAGAGTACACTTTCCCCTTCGATCCAATGTCACAACAAAGACCTGTCGGATCAACATTTGCATGATTGCGTTAAGAGTCAACAGAGTAAACTCTTTCCTTCGATCCAATGTCACAACAAAGACCTGTTGATCCGACAGGTTGATCCGACAGGTTGATCCGACGGTTGTGACATTGGATCGAAGGAAAAAGTTTACTCTGTTGAATCTTTCGAGTTACCTAATCATTCGCTGAGCTGTCTCTGAAACTGGCGATCGATACCCGATGTTAGCAGCGTCTGGGCGTCGATCAGATGGAAGTGCGCTTTGTGGAGGCTTTCTTGGCGACCTGAGCTGCTTTGTCTGACTCGGCGTTCGTTTTTGAGAGTTCGAGTAAGCGGGAGAGGATTCGCTGGGCTTCGCTGACGCAATCGATTAGGTCTTGGCAGGCTTTATCGGCTTTTTTCGGGTCGCGGACGAAAGTACAGGTAAAACTGTTCTTACACTTGTACTCGGACTTCTCACGGCGGGTCTTTTGGTCGCTCTGGTCATGCACCAGTCGGACAGAGAACGGGTCGGGTCGGATCAGACTGACAGAGGTCGGATGGGTCGGAAATCGGAGGGTCGGAAGTCGGAGGGGTCAGAGATCGGAGGGTCGGAAGTCGGAGGGTCGGAGGTGGGAGGTCGGAGAGTCGAAAGTCTTCTCTAAAAACCGCAAGGAGCTACCCACCCAATTGGACAGGAACAGATATCCTTCGAAAACTGATTACGTGGAATCGTCACAGGTTCACCGGGCGTGGGATGCGAGCACACAGAGCAAGCACACTGACGAGCCAATCAGGATTCCCTTGGTCCTTCGCTGCAGAACGACGGTAAGTTGACAATCGGGGCCGAAATTACCGTGTTGATGACAAAAGGTGCCTCCCCGGGACAGAGCAACTGAGTGCGTCGGAGAGCGGGGGCCGAGGCGGACGGAGGGCGGACGGAGGGCTGACGGAGAGCGGACGGTGAGCGGACGGAGTGGACGGAGAGCGGGTCGGGAGACGGAGAAGCACAGAGGAAGAGAAGCCGAGGTCGAAAGTCGAAGCGCAAGTGCTACCAAGTGTAGCGAGGTACGTGGTCGATGGCAGATTTGCAAGTGATCTATTTACGGTGGTTATGTGCGCAGAGAGCATGGGAGCTGTGCGCCTACTCTACAGATTCCAGGTATGTACTGTTCTCGTGTGTTTTCTTGATATGCATATGATTGAATCTACGCTATGCTTTTTTACATTATTCTTGATTGCTCATGGTGCAGGTGCGTATGCCTGACCATGACACCATATTCATGCGCCGTTGCCTCTACTGACGACCACGGCAGTAGTTCGACTGGCGGTGGAAAAACGATGTGATGACGTGATGGGGACTGGGATGAGATGGAGAGCAATTTTTGCAGCCTATCGATGTCCGATTGAACTTCAGCATATCACGAACATCAAATTGAATGAGCACAACTTGACGATACATCACATTACAGTTCACAAGAATCGACCATGTGGGATCTGAATTGGCTCGCGCCATACCACAATCACATGCAAGGTTAGCAAGGATTCAGAAAAAAAGAGTATAGCAGAGATCAGCTTCGACTTGGACTCAAAGTGAGTTTTGAAGACGCAAAGCAAGTACACCTCAAGATGTTGTCACAGAATGCACGTGCCCAAGGCGGTGCCACGTACAGAGCTGTCATCGAATGGATTCGACAACCCAAAGACCTCGGCCACTGTGATAGGGCGGATACGGATGAAGAGCAGTCTAGTAGCGCGAATGTCCAACGACACCAGCAACCGGAAGACGCAGCCGCCACAGAACCAATCTCTTCCGCGAAAGTCAGCCAACGACAAGCAGCAGCTGAGACCCAGCCCATGCCGGACATGCCTGACCCACAAGGCGACACGCAGCCTGACTCTCGTAGTGCAATTGCCGACGCGCTTCCAGACAATGGCAAGCTTCTAGCCCACACTGTCGCGACAACCCCCAAGGCCAACATGAAGTCCACAGCGCCACGCTCACCAGTGCCTGGTTCCCATCACCGGGAGGAAGAACGGTTTCGACACCAGGAGACACGTCACACCCAGCGAACACAGCATGCGCAACTGACATTGACACAGCTCGAGGACCGAAGAGAGAAATTTCTCAACGTGCACAAGCAACTGAAGGAGAAGGTTCGTTCCCAGCACAGTTCACGGACTACTGAAGAAGGAACTGGCACAGTGGGGAGCGAGAAGGTCAAGGGTATTGAAGAGACAGCAGCTGCAACAGAGGATGTAGCAATAGAAGAGGTAGCTGCCAGCGAGCAAGTAAGCCCCAATTGTAACGAATGTTACACAATTGGGTTGATCACACATGTGATCAAAAGTGTTCTTTACATTTGTTGTTGAACACCACAATTGGGTTGTTGACATTTGTTGT